>CM029362.1:18562901-18634311 GCA_017140985.1 Hormaphis cornu
AATTATTGGCAACGGTTCGGCGTCGACAAATATTTATTGCGGGATCGAACACGCGTCGCGTCGTGTGTTCGTGAAATCGATACCGACCGCACGCTCGTCGTGTCTTTTTATTGCCATGTTATGACGTGTAAATATAAAACGATTAATCATATTGTTTGATAAAACAAAAACGTAAAACCACAAAAAAATAATAATAATAATAACGAACAAAAACCGAACGACTGCGGCCGTTTTCCGCCGCCGTAACTCGACCACCGCGGTAATCGTTTTTGAGTAAGCACAACAGTGTTTTAACGACAAATCGTTATCAAATCAACAATAGTTATTCTGTCATCGAATAATTACAGACGTTTACATAATATGTGCTCCGTCAAATGATTTACAGAAATGCCCCGGCGCTAAACAAACCGCGGTGCCGACCAAACATTTTTACGTCAAAAACTACTGCAGTTTTCCGTTAGTTTCCTCTTCCAGTCTTTGCTGAATCGGTTGACAAACAAACGCGTTATCGCAAGTTAATCGAAATTCGTGATCTATTCGTGAAAATTTCATAAAGACTACTATTTATACAATATTATATCACGTTGTTGTGTTTAATAATTCAAATTTTTGTAATAATATTTACCTACCTGAGACGAGCACCAAATTCGAGTTTTCTCAACGGTTATTACACGATAATGCGCGGCTAGTTATAAATTATATAGAACGTATAAATAATATCCCATAAGGTTCACCGTGTAAAATACGTGTTAACACATTCGAGACCGGGGCCGTCTCAATCTATAAATTATGTTGAGGACGAGTCACGCGTCCGGCGTGTTACAATATTTCATACTGAAAGACAAATCAGACGTCTCACGCGTGTTTGGTCTTCGTATGCGTTGAAACAAAACCGTTTATATAGTTTTCGTGAATATAATTACAACAGTTCGTAATCGTGACTAAAAAACTGATTAGAAGTATACTGTCAGCATTCATGCTTACAGTCCTCGAAGAAATTTTTTCGATAACACGAATCGTCGACATTTAAAAAATGAATTTGTGAAAATTTGTTTTCCGTACATAAAGTTGAATTAACAATTATTGAAAACACAATATCTCACAGAGCGATTTCACAGTTTAGAGCTTTCTTTTTATACTAATACCGTGTTTCTAGGACTATATTGTGTAAGGCGCGTAGTACATATACGAAACGTTGTTTTACATAACAGAACCAGCAGTAGTTTAAGAAAAAAAACGACTCGCCGCGGTTAATTGTTTGATCGAGAAAATAATGTTTTTAGTATCTAAATGAATTACAATACGCAAAAGTATCTTAGAAGATTTCAAGTATTGATCGACTCGATTATCGCCAAAAAACGTTCACGTATCTTTTTGAGTATTGCAGTAAACTGTACCTGTGCCATTGAATCACTACGCGCGCCAAACAATTATTGCTATAGTATAGTTCTGATTAGAAACTTATGTACTTAAGTTGATACTTGACGGTAATATTATTTTGCATATTTTTTGCCCACAGTTAATATTTATAAAAGCTCATAAAACGAATAACGACTGTTGTCTGTCTACTATATGTTATGGCTAACCTTTAAAGAGATGTTTGTATATAGGTACCATCTGGCTATGGCTATACTGACTAAACCTTCAATAAATTACGTGATAACTGGCAGTGATTTATTCACACATATTATTGCATCCATAAAGAGCTCCATATAAGAAAAAACCTTTATAGCTTTAGACTTTGTATGTATACGGAAAAAATTTGCAGTACATATAACTCAAAAGCATAAAAATGGTTTTTTAGACCAATAAATAATTTTTAAATTTTAAAATAAATTGTAAAGTTTAAAATATTTCATTATTTACGTATTATCGAACGTGACGTATGCTGAGTTTCAGAAAAATCCAACCGAAAAAATTGTTTTTGATTTTTACATAATCTTCCCCATTTCGCCTTTTATGACCCTTAGGAGTTTAATTTTGAAAAATGCGGTGAAAGACCGTCCATCTAAAAGAGTGTGTATCGCCTACGTTTCAAAAAAAAATTCTATTATTTTTCAGTTTTTATCTTTAACTCTTCCTTTGAACCGTTTTAACGCCCTTAGGGGGCGCTTGAAAAACCGTGTTTTGGTGAGACATCATGAAACGAAATTACTGACCAAACGTCACATTGATTCAGTGGTACTGGCTAGAGGATTTTTTCTATTTTACCTCTTTCGTACCTTTCGATGTTCTTAGGGGTTGAATTTTCAAAAATCTTTTCTCGTCTGGTCTCTTCGTCGCAAAACGGAACGTTTGAACTGTTGGCAAGATAAGCGACCACGATTTTATTCCGCGAGTGACCATGTAGCAACTGTATATCAAAACAAAAAAAACACATGGTATTTTCGACGAAATCTGTGTTTGATACAACCCCCTAAGAGGTGGAATACTGTGGATTCAAAAAATCAAGTTGTAGGTAGTCGTTCTACGCGGTTGTACTGCGTAAAAACTGCAGTATAACGAGCCTCCGGATGAAACAAACGCATTTTTTTTTTTTTTGCCTCATCGTGAAAATCAAAATGGTTATAATAATAGTAAAAATAATGGGTGCGAGAGACTGTATTATGGTAGAGACGATATTATTATGGTTCTATAACGGAGGTGATTTTAGTCCGATTTTGTCGACCCCGGTTGACTTGCGAGCGGGGCAGCCGAACATCGTCAACTCGCGGAACAAGATCTCTGGCGGCGACGGAGAAAGACGCGCGAGGAGACATCGCCGTATGATAGTGACTGTTGCGAAAACAAAAAATTCCACTTTGTTGTCGAAAAGACAACGGTTGCGTTTTCGCGTTAACGATAAATTGGCACGTGGTTCGTGATAGTTATTGAATAAAATAATTAACGTCGATTAATGCATCTGGAGATATCGTGTCAACGGTATTCGGGCACACCTTGACCACCTTGCTGTACAGCTCGATAACTTTTTAATGAATTTGTGCCGTTTATTGGCAATGAGCGTATTGTACGGACTGTCGTGTACGTAATTCCAACAATCATTGACAACACGTACCGTCTGTTCGCGTATAGAATATGCGACAGATACGCCCATATACCGCGGTTACTGACATCGTTACGCTTTTTTCGTGACGGTTTTCTTCAGATTTACCCTCGGCCTCGAAACAAATCCGCGTTACGAAGGATTGTGCTGCGACCGAAGGCGACGTCCCCGAGACTCGGCCGTATACAAAACTATCGAGAAAATATTGCGATTAAAAATCGGAACAGTCTCGATTCAGCCCGTCCAGAGCTCGCGGTATCCGTGTATAGAAATTTACATCGGAAAGACAGGGGCGGCTCCAGAGATACGTCTGGGAGCGGGTTCACCATCAGTCTCCAGAAAAATGTAAAAGTTGGAAAAAAAATTTTACAATATCCACAGTCCACGATACTGTGGTTATCTAAAAATAAAAAAAATTGTTATTTTTTTACACCTGATCTGCGGTTTTTTCTTTGATCCCGGGGAGGGGCACAGCGCCTGTCTGCTGCGGAAAGACGAACGGTTTTGTTGTTCCGATTACTGCCGGACAAATGTCACACAATATCGCGTTCAAGGAAAACAACGGTCGCTTCTCACGCTATAGCCCCGTGCTATCGCCCTTGACGGAATGCGAGATAAAAAAATTAGAAACACAAAATCCAAATGGTTCTAACGGTTTTTTTGTTTACACGCGTATCATACAATATTGTGTTATGCGAGCGTACTGAACACGCACAGGTGCAGCACGCGCAGTACCGATAAATTATAAAAATTTGGTTCAAAAACAACGCGAGTGCACTTTAAATTAATTATGTGTGTGTATATACGGCTGTCAAGCTTCAAAACGACCGTGTTATGTTTCTACACAATCGGGAACGATATAATAAAAAAAAAAAACCAGTTCTACGTTCAAGGATTATTTGTATCAAATCTTACGGTGTCATCCGAACAAATTTACGTGGTAGAAAAACTTTTGATCTTATCCTAAATAAACTTAATTACTCTTGAACATCTGTGATGTTTATGTTTAAAGAAACACTCGTCGTTTACTCTCGCAAATATATCCGTATGGCCTATTCGTTTATACATATTATTCCACTACGTCGAGAGGATAAAACATCCATCTTGTGTGAAAATGTAGATACTGTTTAACCAGAATGTAGGTAATTTTATTTAACATTTCTTATCGTGTTTCGGTTGATTGTTTCTCAAGACACATTTTTCGTGTTACGTCTTCACGTCAACCATTTCATTGCAAATTACATGGATACTGCGCCCGTGCGAAAAATCCCTCCGACAAAAATTAACGAAAGAGCGTGCAAATAAACTCGCCGAACAAAAATTAACGAAAGAGCGTGCAAATAAACTCGCCAATGGGCCACAAACTTAATGGAGTACATACGCGAATGGCTTGTGATCTTTACAAACGAGCAATACTGCACAAAGAAAACACGTCTGGCAACTTATGTGAAAAAATGTTAGTTTACGCATCAATCGATCATTGGTGTGGTCATGACGTGATAATAAGTGATAATAGTTTACGTTTATTTTAAAATATATATATTTTAATACGATGTTTTTTTACCGAAGTTGGACGGTCAATAGGTCCGTTAACGAGGCTCTCTTCTGCCCATCCCCCGTCAGATCAATTCTTTTAAACTCTTTGTTTTGTCTTCCGATATCCGCAGCCATCGATATCCACGTATCAAACGAGGCGGAAATTATGTCGGCTGGCTTCTTTTATTTTATCGTGATTATTTATTTATTTTATACTATTTCTCGGAAAGAATATTACGCTGCGTTTCGTTAAAAAGACTCGTTTGGAGCCCAAGGTTATAACTCATAAATCAACAGTATAATATAATAGTTACACTTACAGTACAATATATAAATGTCCTTAAGTGGTGTATATTTAAATACATAATTTATTGACACGGTAATTGCATTAATAAAGGTATAAATATTTTTATAAATAAAACTCACAGAGGTGCCGGTAAGCGAAACATTTTTTTTAATTATATATTATAAAATTGATTATGCTTTTATATTTTCTACAGTAATTAAAATCTATGGTACGTTTAATAGATTTTTTCCCCCAAGGAATTCATGTTTGATTGATTATGATGCAGTAGCTAATAGTTGATCAATTATAATATGTATGTAAATTGTAGATGTGTGACTTTTTTGAAAAGCGCTGGTCGTGAAACATTGTAATGTACATTTCGCAAAGGCATTTTGTGACCCCAGCAAATCGATCAAATTAATTTTACGAATAACTTTGATAATTTTTTTTTTTTTATTATTTATAATAATTTTTGTAACTTCCACGTATTTAAGCGTTGAAACTTCAACACAATTTTCGTACAAAAATCGCTAAAAATTATGATAGATGAAAAACATTTATTGAAGATTACATAAAAATAAATATACACGCTTAGAAATAATTCTATTATAAACGCATATCATGATTTCTATTCAAAAACAAAAGCCAATTATCTATTGTCTACACTATAAGTTTACTTTTATTTTAATTCTTGTTCCAAGACCGTATAAGTATCGACGGAAACGTTAATCTCGGTCTTCGGAGAATACAACAATTATACAGGTTTAAACATATTTTTATTCGTATAATCAGTAAAAAATATCGTGAACTGTAAATTGTTATTTTCCATCCCATTATCGAGTTATTTCGTTTAAAAAAAAAAAAACATCAAATTAAAATGTTTTTAGTAATAATATGTTTGGTCGCATAAATAGGCCGTGTTGCAACGTTCGCTCGCATGAACAGATTTAGGAGATAAAATGTTCGTCGTAAATAGTTATTGAGCTCATTTGAAAATACGTACATTCTCATTTGTGTGTTCTGAGTTTAGACGTATTTTTTAACGCATCTTACAAAAACTATTAATTATTATTTTAGATTAATAATAGTTATCGTTCTGTTGCCTATACTGCGCGCCGTTTCTTCCCGCAAACGGATCGGAAGTCGCATTATATTAACAAACGCGCGTAAAACTTACAGCTGCAGGGCAAAATCACTAGAAAATTGTATTTCAAATTAAAAAACACTAATTTATTGATTTTTTATACTGAAATCGTAAAAACAAATATTTTCGAAATCAACCCAGCAAACATACGAAATTTTTTAAATCAATATAAATCCACTGAAATAATAATATTATAATATACTATACTGTTGTTTAAAATTATTAGTTATTTGAATTTGTGTAATATTTTAATTTTCTATTTTGTAATACTAATACTTATATATTATAATCAACGGATATAACTTATACTACGTATTTGATTCATTGTAACATTGTCGATGCGATTTCCTCGATTATGTAAAAAATATATATATTTAGTACCTTAAAATCGTTATGAAATTACCATTCCGCACGATACTCACACATTCTTTAATTTTCGTCAAAACGCGTAAAAACTATTTTTCCACCGAGAAAAGAGTCCACCGCTTTTCTTAGCACGAAAAATTCAACTTTCGATGTAAACGTGACAAAATTTTCAAAAATAAAATAAAAATCCAACTAAAATAGAAAAATATATTTGAAAAATCAAAATGTTGATATAAATTATTTCATAAATAAAAAAAATAACACGATCTTGATTTTAGAAAATATTTTTTTTTTTTCATACCATGGGATGCTGCAATTTTGATAATTTACAAAAAACGCATTTTGTTGTTATACAAGCCATAATATATTTTTGTGGTATGAAGTTTTACCCCGAAAAAATGATCACAGATAAAAAATAAAATAAACATCATGTATAGGAACAGAACAGGAACAGTATATTTTCTTCACAACGCTCTGAATTCATATTAAAAAAAAGGCATTAAATATACTGACTGCAAAATTAATTTGATACGTTATCATGAAGTATACGTACAAAATCTAAAATTGTGTAATAGTTTCTAAGTAGGTATAGGTAAGTATTTAAGTTAAAGAGGAAAACAACTAAATAAACCAAGTAAGGATGTTTTTTAAATTGCAGCTCCCATCACTAAACGTCGAAACTAAAGTCAAATCTTGCAGGAAAAACCATGAATAGCTGGTACTTACAGCGAATAAACACCACGATATTTATGTTTATGGTTGTTGCTTAATTTACCGAAATTTAAAAATCATTTGACTTTACCTGTGTATCGAAGTTGTTTAAGCCGGACTACACCTAGGTATACAAGTTTATGATTAGTTACTTGACAAAAATTATTATTTTCACTGTGTATATGCAAGTTACTAAAGCTAACGACATCTTTTAAATAATCTCAAGGACGGTTTAATTCTTTCAGAACTATTTATTACCTTGACGAAGTATACAATAATTTAGAAGCTGAAATAGATATTGATCAATTTTTGGGATTCAACGCATATATAAATAATATGAGCCATGGCGTATTATAACATTATACATCGTGAAATATAAATTCCCATATGGATTACAAGTGTTGTTATTTTGCTGTACCGATGTTTTTACTGGATTTCTGAAGAAATGTGTTTTAAAGAGTAATACGCCGTAATTTGAATACATACCTACCTACGGTATAAACAAATAAAACCGAGAAGATTAACTTCGGCTTAATTTTTACGATTATTATTTTTTAAACATAAAACGATGATTTTCTCGAGTAACGCGTTACTAAAAACAACGGTAAATAATATTATCAACAACGAAATCTTGATGGGTACGTTGAAATTTCTTAAGAATTAAACGGCAGAAATTAATAGATTTAATGTATTTTTATATTCTTCGTACCCGTATGACTTTATTCTAGGTCTATTCGAGTCCAAAAACACGTTTTAGCGGCGAATATTTTTACTGCTGCACCACGCGGCCACGACGCGAGCCTAACTTAAGAATGTTTGTTTTTATTTTATTCTTTTATTTTCTGCGCACGGTGCGCTATTTCATTTTTTTTTTCGCAAAATGTGTTTCAATCGTAACTGATTTCAATAATAACAACAATATTTCATATTGCATTCAACTCGCGTGTGTGTATTGTGATTCAGTGCAGGTTTTAGTTTTCCGCGTTATAAATATAGACACTTAGCTACCGGTTTTCAAATCTCAAAACTCATAATGCGATAATATAGACTTTTAAACGGTTTAAAATACTGGTTTTACGATCGATCGCTTTTAAACCGGTCGTAAACAGAATACAAACATTGATACGGGTTTTTATTTTTTATTTTAGCGCACATTATTAGAACGCCGGATCTATACTTATCGAGATTTCGCTATTTCAATTTTTATACCGGTCACACAAACACGTAACTGCGGTTCTGTTATCACGGTAAACTGCCCATACGACATTATGTCGTACGTTTATTTACATCGTTTGAACGAAACCGTTTGAATTTCACTGTTATAATTTTTATCTTTACGTTGCTCGCGTGCGAACCAAATCGTGACGTATTCATTGCGGTTTATCAACGACGCCCAAACATATACATATATGTATCGTGGGTACCATTATTTTTGGAATCGACATTATTTTTTTAATCAATCGATCGACATCGGAGGAATTCGTAGGACGCGTTTGACGAGTGAGGTTCGTGGTGTGAAAATTTTTATAAAATTTTATACCCCTCTTAAACTTTAAACATTTAAGCGTAACGCGCGCAACTCTGCGATCATAAAAGATGTGGACGGCGTTCGAATTTTTAACCCGACCAAATTACAGCGATCAATGCGATTAAAAAAAATATTTAAAAAAGCCGTGCAACGTTTCAAAATCATCACGAGCAGATAATCATCACGCGAATCTTCTTCTGCAGTCGCGACACATAAAAAAGTCTAGGTTCAGTCTAGGTCGCGTGGGTAGTTGGGTTAGGTTAGCGACTACGCTTTGGGTGGGTGGCACTAGTTGAGAAGTTGTGGTTTGAACGTTAACATTGTGTTAAATTTTTAAAACTTTTTCTGGAAAACGCGAGTTTTTATCGAATGACAGTAAAACTTTTGAAAACTTCAATGTTCGGCTCGAAAATTCGTGAAATGTTTCGAAAATCGCCTCGTACGTTACCGACGTTGACGTCGCGTGAAAACGTCTTTCCGATCGTTATTTCGGGAGTCAATCGACGGTTTTGTCGAAAATGCGTTTTCCGTTTTCTCTTAAATTTTTTGTTTTTTGTTTCTCCCGAAAAACTCTTTTGGATAATTTCGAGAAAAAAAAAACGCGGTCGGCGATGCACCAAGGATTTCTCTACCGGAATGAGGGGGGGGGGGGCGCTGTTGTCGGAGCAATTGCCACAAAAAACACACACACGTCAAATCATCAATAGCTCCGCTCAGAATCTAAAAACGTACGAACGCATTTGATACCCCGATCGATTCGGTCATCCATTTTTTTAGTGTTTTTTTACTCCGTACGCGCGCGGTCGTGCTGCCGACCATAACGATATATACGATATACACGTTATTATTATTGTTGTTGTTGTTGTTGTTATTATATAACGTGTTCCGTGCGGACGGTTTGTGGTTTGTTTTTTTCGTCCTCTTCTCTCCGTCGCACACGTTTATATACCTCCTCTCTGTGGCGGTTTTCGATCCGTCCGTAGATTTAAGCCGGGATCACGTATAGATGCCTTCCCTTCGCGCCCCGCCGAACCGACAGCATCGGCGTCCACGTCCTCGGCTCTTTTCTTTCCCCCCGGGATTGATTTCTTATAAATAATCATCGTCGTCGTCGTCGTCGTCGTCGTCCGGATGATGGCTGAAGTATACACATACACACACACACACATACACACACACACATACACACACACATACACACAATGTAGTGTTTTTTTTAAGTCGTCTCCCCGCGCGCGCGTTTTAATCGGCCGCGGCGCGTATACGATCGGACCGCCTGCCGGTCGGTTTTTAACAGAACCCGCGCGGCGGGCACGGAGAGAAACGATTGTAAAAAGGTAGGTTTTTTTTTTTTTTAAAGAGAGAAGAAAGAAAACAACATAATAATATATCATACAGGTGCCCTGCCTGTGTAGACAGTAAATACGTATACGCCGGCAATAAAACGAATACATAATAATGCCTATAAATAATCGTGCGTGCGCGCGCAGTTGTGATCGGACGAAAATAATAAGGCTGAAATCACACCGGACGAGCCGTGAGATGTGCGTGGAAAACTGCCGCGAAAAGTCCGTAGGACAACGCATAGTGGATATGGCGACGACGAGGAAAAAAAATTACACTCGTGGGCAGGCAAACTTTGCGCTGAAAACGGACGGAAAACGTCTCCGGAAAATAAAACGCCTTATTTCACCTGCCCAGGTGGAGGAATTTTTGACCGTGAATTTGCGCGAGAACCGGACGGCGAATTTCGACGCTATAAAAATCTACGGTACATTGAAAACAGTCGTCGACGATGGCGTGTAAACATGAAAACGCTACGGAAAAACGATTCGAAAACAAATCCGCGTCAACGCATTTTCTTGGTACAATGGCGAAAACGATGTTTACAACACCTGAGATGTTAAAAAACCCCGTCGTGTTTCGCGTACTCGTCAAACACTTTTTGTTGTGTACGTTTCCGAGACGCTGAAAAAACGAAAAATCAACAAAAAAAAAAAAACTTTTCAGTCGAGCAAACGCCCTTTCGTGGCGTTAAACAAAAATAAATTCTGATTTAGAACGATTATAGCAATGTATACGACGTTTAATTACCACCCTCGTGGCGTCTCTAGTGTCGCACAGGAGTTACACGAGTGTTTAAAATTATTTTTCGATAAAAACAATTTGTGTTTGTATCGCCCGATTAACATCGTAATAAAATCGAAATTTCGGTAGGACCGCGTGTAACAATTAAAATGTATGATCGCTTCAACGTTTTTGTTTACATATTTTTTGTAGTGGATTTAAAAAAGTTCTTTTCCGTCATCGATACCGCCGGAATCGTCTGAAAATATTCGAAAACCAGTGTACATCGTAACAACGTGCGTGTCGAAATCGTGTGGCAAACTCTCTTTAAGAACCCTTCGCGGCAGGCAATTTAAAAAGAAATAATCCGTGTTTCGCTGTTACGACGAAACGTTTCGGACAAAGACTTCGTATACACCTATTAATTACTATACCCAGCCACATAAATAGGTAGGTACGTAATATAAAACAAATTAATTTTATATACCTATTGCTCTTTTAACTGCAGTATGGTATTGTATTTTGTTTTAATTTTTATAAATTCTTTACAAAAAATATGCACCGTGTTATACAATTATGATAGTACGGCTGTAACCGCTCGCGCAATCGTGAAACGTCTCGAAAACGATTATAATTATAATCTATTATGACTTATAGTCACAAAGAAATACATCTGTAAATACATTATACTGATTATAATACTCGTAAGTTTTAAGCGTACAAATATTTTACCGCTCGTATTGCCTGTGTCCTAACCTAACCGTACCTGTATGAGAACTCAGAAAAAGAATTGCTTAAAATTTTAAAACCTAACAACGTTATCTTATACATTTACTTGATACAATGACAAGGTACTTGAAAAAAAAATTGTTATAAAAGTTATGATTCTTGGAACTTTTGTCAATTAACACTATCAAGATGGATTATCGAGTATTGGTGGAAGAAAAAAAAACTCGCGTTTTCTTGTGAATATTTTGTTAAAAACGTTTAATGATACGTAAAGTTTAAATACTAAACGCGCCAAGATGAAAGCACCTATATAACGTTATTTTTGATAGGTATATTTTTTGCTTTTTCACTAATCGTGTGTGCAGATGATAAGGAAAAATGCGAAACACATAGTTCGTGATACACACATTGCGCAGCAATGAATATTTTGTAAAGTGTTATTACAATTTGACGTTTTTTCTTTTTTTTTCTAAAAACACTTTTTTGAGTCGTAGAAATGCTCCGATCCTAACGAACAATATTACGAAAAATCTAACTAATCGTTTCTAAACGTTCAAATATTTGGTAGGTATGATGCGTCCATCTTTTGCTTCGTACAAAATAATTTGAACGCGATATCTCATACATATTTGTTCCGTAGCTGCAGGTATTCTTTAAAATTTATATAATTTATTCTTCATTGTTCTCAAAAAACCATCTTAATGTTTTCTATTTTTATTAATAAACGGTCAACTATTTTGTTTTTTTCAGGTGGCTAACATCCAGAAAATGTTAGTGTATCGACATTGTGTTTGCGTTTTACAATGTAAATGTTGTTTTATCGCATTTTTCTGAAATAAAATATATTGTTGTGTTTATAATAGCGTGGCTCTAAAAAAAAAAAAAAAAGAATGGAAAGAAGAAAAGCAGTTTAACATAGAAAAAGGAATTAATAAATTTTGTTATAACATTTTTATCGTGATTCATAAATCTCGTATATGTAAAAAACCATTTTGGTATATTTTGTAGTACAATCTAAAAATCGTTGTAAACAAATAATCGGTTTTTTTGACGTATGAATAGAACAATCGTAATGAGGCAACTCTTTCAAATACTGTTTACGAAAAGAGTATAGGTAGTTTTGTATTTTTACAAGTTAAATCACAGTAATAAATATTTAAACTATTCGAATGTCTAAAAAATCTTAAAAGCGATGCATCAAAGATATTTTAGAACCTTGAGGTTAATTAAAATTAGAAATAATTATTTCTAAAAAAAAAATAATAAAAATGAACGAATTCTTTTGCTTATCTAACCTGCACAAAATAATTATACGCACAATTGGAATCAATAAATTTTTAGGAAAGAATAAAAACTATAGAGGAACATTGTCTTTGAAACAATTATGAGAAATTCTCAAAAGGCCATTCATCATACGGTATACGGGCTATTAAAGGTACGCATTTTTAAAAAAAATACTGAATAGTGAATATTCTAGTAATATTTCAAACGATCGTTGTATTTTAAATGTCATTGAACAACACTTTAATAGGTACGCAGTCGTTCGATTTTTAGAATAAACAATAAACATACAAATAAGATTAACGATCGTATCAGAATAGTATAGGTATTTTCAACTATGTACAATAGTTTGCAAAAAAAATATAATACAGGTATAATACCTGACTATAAAGCGAAAAATAAAAAATAAATACACTTATGTGAATATAATTAAATTATAATTTTTAAATATTGCTGTAAAAAAATGACCAGTTTGAAGTCAAATAAGAAAGAAATATTTCGTTGAACTGTACACGTAGTGGGGCTCTGTTAAAATTGATCATGCATATTCTATTACACTGCAAATCATAACGAATTGGGGGTAGTTTTGGTAAATGGAAATCAAAGTTTACGGAATAATCCCTTAAGTATCCACTCTCCCGATGGAGCTCCTATGTATGAAAAGACAACTGCACATTTGCACTTCACTTTTGCCCGTATTGTTTGACATTTTCCGGTAAATCCGAATTTGGTTACTTCTATATTTACTAAACATTTTGAAATTTTCTTTTATTTATCACTGTGCGTCAACAGGTCGATTCGTCATATTGTAACAAAGTTTTTTATTACACACACGCACGCGTTATCTTGTAGTATATAGGTCAAGTTTGAAAGTAATCTAGACGTTAGTATACTTCTGAAAGCGCCGACTAAATATTACGTGATATTGATGTGTTACGGTCCGCATGAATTATGTTGAAAAAGTACACACATTACACGTTCATTAATTTTCATAACGAGATGATTATTTTAACCACAACGATGGACAAAGTAAAGTTTACAAGTAAACATAAATCCGTTTACATTAGAACGTCTGTAGCGTGCGATCGTTACGATAAAACAGTTGGTATTTAAACCGCTAGGTCCGGCAAACATTTATCATCGTTTCATATCATAAAAGTAGTACTATCTTGTACTACTCTAAATAGCATTGTCTAAAAACGTTAAAATACGTTCCTGTTATGATGACGTGTATGGTCTAATATCTGTCATCGAGTCCTGTATAAAATTTTTCCTGAAATAGCCATGAATTGTACAAACTCATTATATAAACGTTGTTTTATACGGCTCCACTTTTTTTTATTTTTTTCTTATTTTTTACGGGATCATCTTTTGGCGCCTTTTAAAAGCGTTTACCAACTTCCGTGAATGAACTAATTTATTAGGTACATCATGTCGCGTATAAGACGTGGACAATTTTTTAGCACGTGTCACAACGTACGTGTTGTTGCCAACCACCACAATATTTCATTATCGAAATAATGGCAATATTTTGAAACCCTTTTGGAACTATTTGGAACTCAAATCCTCTGTTGGAAAAAACAATTTTCAATCGGGGGGCTATCTTCATGTTCTGTCTTCATCACTTGTTCCTGGAGTCATGTAAATAAAACCAATCTTATTTGGAACTAATCGGAACCGTGTTCTTGGAATTTGGAACTTAATGATTCCGTAAATATCGGAAATTCAAAAACGGGGGCTAGCCCTCCCACTTTGGCCAATCGGCTCAAAACTTGGCCGAATATTTTGGAACTAATTTGCAACTATTTATCCAAGTATTCTAAACGAGAAATTTTACTTGTATTGGTGTTTAATCGTCAACTCAATAGGTAAGTAGTATTATTATATTTCTCGTTACCATATGTTGACTAAAATCGTAAATCTTTACTTATAGCTATCAATTTAGTTTGCAAAGTTATAGTAGCTATCGTATATTATACATTGTAATATTTTTTTTTCTATAAATTTAATATTTAACCAAGTCACATGAGCATTTATTATGGCACACACAATATTTATTTTATTTATAATACCTACAAATTTAAATGCATTATAATAATTATGTCCTCGATACGATGCCCATAAGCGATGTGGAAATCGTTTATACGTAAACCATTTGCACCTCATTAGCCCAATCGCTTTAATGACAACATATATTATATTGGAATATATAAATTTTAATTTGATTATATAATATATTATAGAAAAGTATATACGCAAGCATAATATTAAATATAATATTTATAATTTTTTTCACTATCCTACCTATTTATATTTGGTAATTTACTGTTGAATTCCACCTATTGAATGTTATCGTGGATATTTTTAGACTTAGGAGGTCAACTGTTTACACGAACAGATGAATGAATATGAATGCGACTGTAAAAATAAATATGCAATAAGTTTCAGCTGACGTGTTGAAATAAATAATTAGGGTACCTATTTATGTTTTTTTTTTTTCTTTTCAGTTCTACTTACATTGTGTACTTTTATAACTACGATATAGGTAGGACCTATTCGAAAAACATAAATATCTTTATTCACATTTTCGTAAAAACTCTCTAACGAATAAATTGTTACTCGTGTACTGTACTCTTTTTGTTGTACAATTGTTAGTCGGGACAGTATAATATGTAAAGGGTAGATAAAAATCTGATTTATTCTATAATATTATAGGTAGGCGCCTATATTCTATCTAGAAATATTTTATGAGATAATAATTATTCGAGAACGCGAATGATTTACATACGTAGTTGCATTTATAATAAATTAACGTGTTTCAACGTGGAATAGGAATGTAATATAACTATCAGTCGTGTATACTTAGTTAAAAAAAAAAAATATAAGGAGTAGGGCATTGTGTTTCCTGTAAGTCACTATATTTAGAAAGGTTCAGGTTTTGTACTAAAACTGAAAGCATAACGATAAGTTGCTTTTTATTGCTTTTGAAAATAAATTCAGTTACCTAGTGAAATACTTAAAAATTAGCAAAGTTTTACCTCGTAAATTTTTGAAATATTCAAACGTTTGAGTTGTACTCATAACGTATAAGTAATTTTAATTAGGTGATCTCATAAATAATGGAAAATGGATAGGCCATGTAAAAGTATACTATGATAACGTAGTAATGTCACTTTCCTCAACGCATAGATGAGTAAATAACGTTTATTTTTGCAGCATTTTCGTTCGCAGTTTTAACAGATTCGGCGAAAAAATATAACTATTTGTAACATCAAAATATTGAAGAGAGAATTATTTTTTTACTCGAACGGTTTGATTATACGAGTGTACCTATAGTTAATACTATCTGGCTTACGATGACGCTAAAACTTTTAACCGGTTGATAGAGTTTAAAAATATAAATCTCGCGTTTTAAGTTCTTTAACGCTATTTTAAGTTTTGTAAAAGTTTAAATGTACACTGTCTATGCGCACTGCTCGATGTGGTTTCGTCGTTGGCCAATTTATAAAAGTCAATTTTTATTTTGTTATTAGGGTTAACCTCGTTGTCGAAAATTTAATTTCATTTTTTTAAATAACAAAAAAAAAAAAACTCGACATCAGTACACAAGTATTATCACGCTATTCCGAATCAATTTTACAGTACGAAAGTTAGTTGATTATCGTTTCATTTGTGAGGATCACCGTCCCTGCTAAGGTGACCTACTGTTATAGAAGTACAGAACGCGCCCCGGCCGATGGCTGGTAACGCTGTTTTGAACACATTTTTCGCTATCCGATCTGCTCTAACCGGTAGACCGCGAGAAGACGGCCGGCCGTCACGGGACGGTCCCAAGTTCCAAAGTGACCAACGCGGTGTCAAACAATTTATTGGTCCGTGATGATCCAACGGGACAGGAGCAAAAAAGTGCATAAAAAAAAGTATTAACAAAAGAAGAAAGTTTTCACGCGTGTCATATCAAAATGTCGGTACGTACCCGCAGGTATCATCGTAGGTAACAAAACTAAACCGTACGATTGGAACCTGTGACGCTGAAAAACCGAAAAAAGAAACGTTGCCCGTATAGCTGCCGATACCGTACCGCATAAAGACCCACCCAAAAAAATTGTCACCTGCTGATCGAGTGTTATCTCGTCGGGGACCGCCCTTTTTTTTTTTTGTTGCGATAAACAGAGATCGTTCAGTTGGCCACTCACTAGAAGACAGGTGATACGCCCACGAAAAATAGACGTAATATTATAATGCCGTAAATTCTATCGATACATGGGTAACCATAGTGACCGGGAGCGGTCGCTATCGGTCTCCGACGCAGACGTAACCTGCAACGGACCGGTCTTTTGCCGGCTTTTTTACCGGTTTTCCAACGCGGGTGGTGCCGGTTTGACGCGTCAAAACCGGCCACATTACTCGCAGACCGGTTATTCTGTTCGTACACTTACAGTTTTATCGTTGCATTTTTGAATCGTAGTGCTTACGATATTGTAAAAATAAAAAATTCTACGCATCGTACGAATCAAATCAATCAAAACAAAGACCACGCGTGCGTCTGAATTTTGTAAATTCTCAATTTTTCCGGGTGTCGGAGCCGCCATAGTAAACATTTTCCACCGCATTAGCTACGTGAATTTAAATCACGTTGACTTCACGGGAAATGTTCTACCGTCTCACACAATAGAATCAATGATATTTTTTTTTGACAGGATAAAAAAACAGTGTCGGGACGGCGTTTTTTTTCGGGGGAACGCAAATCCATCGTTTGTGAGACAGGTATTTTTGGATCCAACGTGGTTTTCGACGACATCGTCCGAATTTGCAATCACAACTCGAAGCGCGGAGTCGTATAGGTGACGCCTACCCGGTGATTTGAATGGTCGGTCGATTTCACGCTCACTTCCGTCCCATTTTCAACGGTAAGTGAATTTTTTTTTTAGAATCTGCTAAAAAATTTCGAAAATCGCGTAGCTGCGGGAAGAAAACGAAAGAAATATGTAGAAAATTGGCGTTTTCTAAAAATATGCTAATCGTAACCACAATCTGCAATCAATGTGAAATACCGAAATCGACCTACGTCACCCATACGAAGTATAATAGGTGGGATCGGCCAATTTTGCATTAAATTTTACAATTAAATAATAAAAAATCCCACATTACTGAAGAAAGTACACAGCACTGAAAAACATAAGATGTCCTTGGACGAAAAAAATAAAGAAGAATAACAAATCTGTAAAATCTACCTAGGTTAGTAGCCTATAGTTATCTTAACGGCTGGAAATTGTATCATTTAATTTGAATTTTAAGTATTGAAAAAATAAAGATACCTTATCTAATTGGTTAATTTGAATATTTTTTATACCTAAATCCTAGAAATTGTGTATAAATGTTTAATTGTATACTTACTAGATAATAACATATTTTTTTTGAGTTTTGGTGTCCCGGATTTCTTAAAATTAAATCTGGCCACCCTAAACTAGGTAATAATAATATATATATTAGATGTTGGAAATTATAGCTAATAAAAATTTATTTAATTATATTTACGATATAATATATTATGTACTTGAGGGTAGTATATCCGAAAGAGTTACTATCGAATTCCGCCAGAGCGCGTCCTATACAGTATTTCTATAGCAGTAGTCCATCTTGGTATAATCAAGTTCCTTCACAACTAAAATAACGGATGAATAACTTTTGTTTTGAAACATGATTACGATTCAGAAAAAAAATACCTGCATGCTGTCATTGAGTTTTTTTTCTTAAAATTTTGATTATTAAAAAAAAATATTCGTGAAATTTAATTTTCAACAGCGGGGTCAATTTTAAACTCTAATAACTTAAAAAAAAAAAAGTTTGTTTTTAAAAATTGGCCAACGACAGTTTAACAATATGTATAGACTATTCATTTAAAACTACAAAACTTAAACTAGCGACAAAGAACTTAAAATGCGAAATTTCGATTTTTTTCATCTGTTGTAACCGAAAATAAATAAAAACTTCTAAAAATATTTTTTAAAGTCATCGCAAACCTGGTATTTACAACAGGTATACTCGGACAAACCATTTAAGCAAAAAAAAAAAAAACGTTCACTATCCGGTAAGAAAAATTGTTCAAATGATCGCGATTAGTATGCAGCTACGAAAATAGTTATTCTTAAAATTGTACGAACGTAAAACGTCATACGACTATATTCTGTATGAGAAGACCAAAATAACAATTTAATTCTTACCTGATACTTAAGTTTATAATTGAGAAATATTCTACGAGTTAATTTTACTACATTAATAACATTAATATGTAGGGAAAAAGTGTATATTATGGTCAATATAACGCGTTTAAATAATAATAAGTTAATTAAAATATATTTATGGAACTAATTGAAATGAGTAATGACATTAGTATCTCCTAGTTTCTACCGTTTTCAATATTCATTTGAAATGTTTAGTTTTTTGTACAACGTAATGCATTTGTTGCGATATCCGTGCGACATAGTGCACCTGAATTTGTACAAATTGTACAACAGAGTTTTGAAAAGCAAGCTAAATTTTAAATTAAATACATTTGTTTAATTTGATTAAAATCTTTTTAATTCCAAAGCTAGTATAAATATTCAAGTAAGATGAAAATATACATAAAATTGTTTGACAGAATAGGTAAAGAAAGTTATATAATTTAAATCAACTACATTTGTTTAATTTGATTAAAATCTTTTGATTTCCTAAGCAAGTATTAAATATTTAAGTAAGGTGGAAAAAATAAATATACTTGTACAACAGAGTTACAGAATACTCAGTATTTAATATTATTACCAAACTATATACTATTCGGTCGTCTATTTATTACTCGTGATCCTGCCAGAGGTGTTTATGTATATTTTAAAAATCCTCGAGAGATTTTCAGTGCTCTAAAGCGTTGGAATTAGCCAATTTTCGCAGTTATTGTTTTATAAATGGTAAAACTCAATTAATTTTCTGTTTAACACAACAACTGGATAACATTTATTATTGCTGTAGTCTCGTAAGTTTTCAGAATATCCAAATTTCGAATTCGGTTTGTAAATAAACAAGTTCAGGGGATAAAATAAAAATATGAGAGTTTACAGTACAGATTTTACGACGAATCAGTCTTCAAAACCATTATCGCATCATTATTAGATCGGTACACGTTATAGTTACGTATAAAATGTCTACGATTTATGTGTGAAAAAAACCGTGGTTTCATAACAGTCGTTATAATAACTATTAATTGTAGCTAATATCGTATGCTTTCCAATATCGCTATCGAGTAGGTACTAAAGGGGTGAAAAATTAATGTTTATTCTTAAAATTTTTAACGGTTTGTGTACGATACATGTATATATTGACGGATCACTGGTCGCCGGCGTCGGCAAATCTCAACCGACCGATAAAAACCCGAATTCGCTCGTTCGGCAAATCTTTACGGTCGAAAAACCTTAATTTCTGATGTGCATTATACCGAAAGAAAAGACGTGCCCTAAACGGTCGTAATTTTTTGAAACGAAATCGATTCATATTAAAACCCGAACGAAAAGACCGGCTTCTAATTTTCTGAATATCGGTGTCAAAGTGTCATTTTTTTCAAATGCGTAGCAAAGTTTCTGTTTGTAAAAAAAATCGGTCATCGTCCGAGCGTCGGTGGCGAACGACGACACCCGGCCCCGTTTGTCCACGGGGGTTGGGGGAAACGGTCGTGTACGTCGCGGGTCACGAGGGCGGCGGCGGCGGAAGAGGTTGAGAACCACTGCGCCCCCACCGCGACCGTGAATCGTTGTTGTTACAGGAATCCGACGCGGCGCGCAGCAACCACTATTCGTTCGAACGTACGAAAGGCCCTCGGGGCAACAACGCGCCGCGGCCCCTCCGCCGCACGAGTGTCCGGACGCCGCGGCGGCGGCGTAGGAGTGTCCGACCGGAGCGAGCGAGCGAGCGAGCGAGGGACGACGCTCCGTCTCGCTCGCACTCGCCGAGCCGCGGCGGCAGTGTCCGAGACAACGGACGAAGAAGGCGGCGGCGGCCGTCGCTCAGGTGTTCTCCGGTCGGTGCCGGGCTGTGGTGGTGGGGTGGTGGCGGCGCGCAGAGAGCGCGCCGAACACACACACGCGCACGCACACACAAACACACAAGACCGACGTATCTTTACGCGTTGCCGGCTGGTGCTCGTGTGTGTGCTCGTGTGTGTGTGTGCGCGCGCGCGCGCGATTCCTAAATAAGAAATCCGAACAGTGCCATACGGACGTAGAATGCACCGCACGTACACGTCCGCTGCTGCCCGTTGCTCCTCCGCGGTCACCCGTGTGTAAAAACGGCCGCGCGAAAACCGAGATTTTACGTCGCACCGAAATCACTCGTCGTTAGATTCGTGTACACGACGTTGCGCAGAGCTGCACAGAGTATTATCAATAGAGTTAATAACGTAGCGCTACACGGTCGGTGCGAAAAGTCGAGGAGCGCGAAACTGTGCGCAGACCGGCGGTCCCAAAGTTCTCAACCCGGTCGCGAAGAAAACGGCCCCGATGACGATGCGCGCACGATCCGAGGTAAGCACGCCGACATCAATAATAACAATAATTTTTCCGATAAGCTTCTTCTTCTTCTCAATAACGTCGCTTTAGTCGTCGCCGCTTCACCGTCGCGACGCACCGGACCGCGTGACGGTACTCTACCGACTACTGTTACCGGCCAAATGTGTGTAACGACGGCCGTTACATTACTGCACACACGACTGCAGACAACCTGTGGTGTAAACTGTACTACTACTGCCGGTTTATATTTAATTGATTGACGGTCGCGCGACTGGCGGCGGTGGCCCGGGACCAGTTCCGAAACCTGTTGCGTCCGGCGTCAGCGGAACCCGCTGCCGCACCGGCCCTGCGCGCAAACAGGTTCTGCGCGCGGTGGCCGAGGCGGTTTAGGGGGCGCGAGACGGACGGAAGCCGGGACGGGTCGTCTCCCTACCCCGCCTGCAGGGCGCGTGCTGTCCCGCGGGCTTTCTCCGCTCCGAGGGCTCGGATCGAACGGTACGCCGGATTTCTGATTAGCCGGGATTTCACGAATTCTGTTCACCGATTTCCAATAAAAGCGCCCATACCGCTTGTTCCCTCGATCGGGGGACGACTTCTCGGACGTATGAGGTGCTGATGGGTGGGTGGGAGAATAGTACACTTTCAGATTCAAATTTGAAAGTTAAAAAAGAAACACATTTTTACAGTATCAATAACTTTTTTTTTCGGATGATCTAAACGAGATTCTTTACCTCCGGAGACGTCGCCGCCAGCCGGACATTTTTTTCTTTTCTCGATTTTTCGCCCGCAGCACGTGTTTTATATTTTTTTCCTTCCTTTTTTTCTCCTCTTTTCTTTTCGAACCGCCTTGCGCACGAGACGTGCGCCGCGCACGCGCACGCGCCCCCATTGTTCGCCGGCTCCACCGGTGCCGTGTGTGTGCATCAGGTCGAGACACTTCCGACACCGGCGGTGACGACCTTGAGCGCGTCTGCGCGTAAAAACACGATACACAATGCATTAAACTTGCACGGTCTCGACCGTTGTCGGCCGGATTGTATACGAAACCGAAACTGGCCCACGAACGAATCGTAAGAGGCGTGAAAGAGTCGGAAAATTCGAGAAATATTCAAAGGTCTCGCCTCAGTTGCGCCTTTAAACCGGGGCTGTACGACGAAATCCGCAACAGACCGTCGCCGATTGTGACCGCGTTAACTTGCTGCGGCATCGATACCGTCCTCTGTAGTAACTGGCGGCGGAATTTACGCGGATATAAAAATGTCGACGATTTTCTCGCCCAAAGTATTATGGGCTGCCCCTTTTCGGTCATTTCGGTTAGTCCCCGTATTTTTCGCTACTGCTCATAGCCTTTTCGATAATATTATCAGTAAAAACATACGTAATAGCGGTTTAACTCGGTAATTATCGCCGTGTCTACCAGCCTATTATTATACAATGTGTAGTATATTGAAGTATTTTATTTTCGCTTGTTTGTTCTTGTTTTATCGCCGACTGACTCGTGTAAAATACGCCGATATTATTATCTCGTGTCATAATTTCCGCCAGCCGTCGTTTTGTCCCGCCTGCCGTCACGCAATTTACAGGCGTTCAGTTTTTACATTGACGGTTTTTCTGTTTTTCAGCGAACGACTTTAGGCGATCGCTCCGATTTTGAAAGCCAGTAACGAGAGGTCAGAGAATGAGTGATACGGTACGCTCTGAGAGAGATCTGAAAGTTTGAAAAAGTCAAGGAGAGACGATTATTGATTACGGCAAACGTGTTTTCGATTTAGTTTCGTCCGAAATGATGATCGGAACAAGCTTTTGCAACATTGAAATAGGTACGATACGGGTTCGATAAATTTTTGAGCCAACTCTCGAAAAATTTACCAAAGCGGCGACGTAGTATAACGTAGACAGCCGAGCCGGATCAGACCGTTTTTGCTCTCAGATATGAAGTAACGCGTCCGCAACTTCCTCCAAACCACCGCCCAAAGTGCGTCCACGCGACTCACGGGTTTTTTTTTGCGCACATGAGATGTGGGGTACGCGATAGGGAAATGTCGACAAATCCGGTGTTTTTAAACGGTTTGCCGTAAAATATATCAAATACACTTGAATCGTTCTCGTAACACGAATAAAAACGGTCTGTTGTAAAGCGTTACAGTTTGCCCGTGTTGAAGTACAGAACTCTATGGCGTCTACGTGTGTGGTTTTATTTTATTTTCACAAAAATACTGCTGCGGGACGACCTTTTCTGGTCATTTTTCCCGCACACACAAACGGAACTGACCGTACCCACATCTCTCCGTTCGTCTGTCGCTAACGTATGAATTGAACAGTACGTTACGGGTACGGTTTTCGGTGCGTTTTTCGTAGAATTTCGGCCGTCCGCGAACCACGTGTGCTGGCCGGCGCCGTAATACAATATTTCTTTTTTTTTTGTGTTTTTCTTTCTGTAACGATCTCGGATCGATCGCGGCAAAATTACTACGATACCGTGTATAGAACGTAGGATAGTATAAAACGTATTACGACGTTTTTAATCACGGTCGGAGAACTTTCTCCTGCTGTCGTATAATCGTCGACGATTATTATTATTATTGTTTTCGACCGCGCGCGCGTGTGTGGGGTGTAATTCGGACGAAGGTCGCCGCCGCCGCCGTTGTTTTTTAAGAACTTGTGCGAGAATATTAATTTTTTTTATGAATCGCCGGACCACTTTGCTGCTGCTGCAGGTGGTAGTCGATAAAACGATTCTTTTCGACAGTCATCCGCCGTTAAACGTGCCGCGACCAGCAGACGTTATTTTTCTTATTACGGTGCCGAAAGTAATGATATTTACGATATTTAGTGCGTCGGGTCCCCGAAACGATTTTCTGTATGTTGCCCAAATACGATGAATACGATAGAAAATATACAATAAACTCGTGGACGTGAAATCGAATCGCCAGAATACGGACTGGAGCAGTACTCTGCTCCGCGAAGGCGATAACAAGCGTGGAAGAAAAAAATGTAACGTCCGGGCGAACGAAAACTCGGAAAAACAAAAGTTCCCGAAAGGTTTTTTAGTTTTTCGACAAAGTCGCGTGAACACGCGTCTAGGTTCGGATGCCGTTGTCTGTTGGCGGAGCGACATCTTTTCAATTACGTATAAAATACACAAAAAATCATTTTGAGGGCGCACATTCGATTTTAGCAGCGCGATGGCGGCTAATGATGCGTCGATAAAACCGTGCTATACGTAACGATATTACTATTTGCCGTAATAATAACATTTAAACTGCACACAATATTATTTCGACGTTCGCGGTTTGTTGAATAGTTAACGACGCATACTAAACGTATTACACATTATAATAATACCAAGGATAATACCTATGTTTATTGTAATATATACTCGTATAATGTACTGCAAACTCGACGTATAATTGGATAAATAATCGGAATAATAATAATACATTTTTTCTTCTTCTTCTTCTTTATGGTCAAGTGCGTTCTCCCGGAATACCGCGCTGAGGGCAAATTGATATTTCCATCCATCTCTCCGCGCCGCAACATTGCTATGTGCATAATACGTGCAGCATTAAGAGTTTCTGTATTTTTTTTATTTACAACTTTCAAAACGCATTTTGCCCACCAGGACATATTATAGCGAATTTCACGTTCGTATAATGTTATTATTGTGTTTAGATTCTGCAGCGAAGAATATGCGTATCGTTTTTGTCTTCATATTTTTCTGTAAACTCTTTTTTGCGTGTGCTCCGATTCTTAAAGTCGGTAACTTTTCCGATAAATTTTCGGACTCGGTTGTTGTGCAAACTTGTGTGTACACTTCCAAAGCGTAATACAAACAACTTCTCGTAACATCTGCTGACCTCAAATTTACTCCTTTTCTTTTGTTTACTCCGCGCGTTTTGCTGCGTTTTTGCAGTTTTTCAGTATACCCGTTGAACGTTTTACTCTCATTTTTTTTTTTTTTTTCGTACATGTGTATTCAGAAACCTACGATTTTCGCACATGACCATTCGTGTTTACATTTTACATACAACGTCACGTAACATAATATTTACTCCCATACAGTTAATAATTCGCTGTGCAGCAGCTAAGAGTTTTGAAGACGGCCGTAAAATCGTCGAAACGTACCTTTTATTTTTTTACAACCACTCCGCACGGTTCACCCCCGTTCACACTTTACGGCTCGTTTTTATATACATTTATAGGACCTTCAGTCGCCGCGTAGTGTGTGCATTGTTCGTTTATATAATATTACATTTGTACCGTGCAACTCGGTCTTATACAGTTAAAATAACCGAAATCAGTTTTTATTCTCTAGACCGCCTCTCCGCGTGCACCTACCCGCGCGCCCTTTGTGTCTGTTGTAATCTGTCTGCAGCATCGCTCGATTTATAATACACCCCATTGTGGTCAACTGCTACAGAATATAATATTCATATATGTAGGTACGACTTAAATAAGTTGTACGCAGAGTGCAGTAGTTCAGTCGACTTGGTAAACTTTGTTAATACGATGTGTAACATACTTAATTATGATTGTACCTAAAATATTACGTTTGCGGTTAGATTTCAGGTCGGGCAAATTCTGTTTTATTTCGTACTCTTTTTCTCCCGCTGTGTCGCTCGCGGTGTGTATTTTTTACCACGAGTCGACGATTAGGTTTTTTCTTTTTTCGAGGCCTACACGGAAAACTTAACGTATAAAGTTCATTCGCAATCTGAAATGTTTACGCCGCTAAAATTTAACCGCTACGTACCCCCTTAGTAAACCGATCGCAAGAGAAATTTATTCCGCGACAAAAGTTAAGAACCCATGACGACGATGATATTGGGAAAACATTCGTTAATATAACGCGCATAAAATGTGTAACGAGTGTTGTTAATGGACTGCGGTAAAAATGAGTGAAACAACAATTTGCCAACCGAACTGACGTCGTGATATATATTATAGAGTGACTACAGAGTACGAAAACACCGTAAACGCGTATGAAAACTGTTAAAACTGTTTTATTATCGACGATTGAGTTACACTTAAATGACCGTTTACGTTAATTTTGACCGTTTTGTAACAACATTTTGGTACGGTTTCGTTTTGTTCTGTGTTACATCGCGTTGTTCATCGCGCCGCGGTGGTCGCGTTTAGCCGCGTTTTCTCCCAAAATAAAGGTCGTCGCGCATTTCATCGTGCACATTTCCCCAAAAAGTACTTTTGAAAAGACGATTTGTTCGACCCTCGTTGCTCGTTGTTGTTGTTCTGCTAGCACCAGCAGCAGCTGTTGCCGCGCGTTTCGACGGAATCGGTCGGTGGTTGCCGTGGTGGCGGCGGGCGGTACGGGGTAATAAACTTGGCAACGCGCGTACCTGCGCGCCGACAATAATATACCTGTGCGTGTGTATTTTTTCCCAGACAGAACCGAGAACAACAAAGACCCATATATACGAGTATATACACGAGTACTAAAATTATAGAAAACCCCGTCGGAAATTTTTTGTCGTGTGTTCCGCGAACAGTCAAAAGTTATCTGCTCGAAAACGTTCGGGGGTACATCCGGTTTTTACTACATACGCGTCGAAACGTCACTTGGGCGCGCAAAAGACAAGAGCTGTCGGGGTGCGGCGGCCTAACGCGTCCGTCGAAACAACAGGACCGTCCGATACGAAAACGATGTATAATTTTATGGTGGAAACAGTCGCGGCTATTTATACGTTATATCGTACTGGATACTATCATAGTGATTGGTTCTTTTCCGCTATAATATCGTTGTGACGGTGTGTTTTTTTTTGTCCCCTCTGCGCCATGTTTCGTCCGCACACACACGATCTCCGCCCGACCGTTCGGTAATATAATCTTCGGATTCCATTCGAGCAAGCCATTAAATTTACATATTATCATCATCATCATTATTGCCCGTCGGTCTCATCGCCGCCGCCGCCTCCGTGCGCGCGAGCGTGTGCGTTTTCGCGTGATCCGGGCTGCATCTACCTGTTGCATCCGTATAATATACGTGTGTGTGGTGGAGATTTTCTGCGTTACACCACGGGACATAAGGGGCTTACGAAAATAATAATCCGACGGTTTTGAACGTTTCGGAAACTTTGATGGCTTGAAAAACAAAAAAAAAAACACCGGCCGCTGGCGCGTAGCCAAGCGAGAACATAATCGGTCCCAAAAAGAAAAGAAATACCCGTGTTCTTTTCTGTGACGTGTGGTTTTTTCCCCAACACAATTCGATGACGTCACACATCGCAGTACAACACTCTCTTCTGTAGTACTGTTGTACATCGCATATTTTCCGGGGCCGGATTTTACGTCTTAAGGGCGCTTTTTTAAAAAATTTTTACCTCAAACAAATATCAATCGACGTTACGAAGCGTGTAAACGTCGATTTATATCATACACTCGCACATCCTTTAAACTTTAATCGATAAACTGCCGCTGAGTTTCTTTTGACGTATGATAGATGTCGGGTGTTTTGATTTCTTTACGGGCCTCAAAAAAAAGATTCGCCCCAAAACTCTAAATCCTGGCGCGCTTACATGTTACAAATGCATTGCAAACATTCCGAATTCTCGTAAAAATATAGTGTGTCACGAGTCTGGGGTTGGCTTTTCGATAAGGACATCCTTTGAAGGCTCGTTGGAATTGATTTCATAACTGAAACTGCGTTTCGAATCGTTAAAAATAGGAATCGGGGTTAGCACTCGAACGTCACGCGCGGTTTGTCCGCATTTCGATAAAGTCGCGGCGCGTTTTTCATCGGCGAATAAATCGGGATTTCGAAGCTGAATTCGAATCGCGTGAAATCCACTGACTGTCGTACGACCCAGGCACGGATGCGACCTTTTTTTATTTTATCCGTTCGCGGGGACAGCGTAACATTTTTTCGATTTTCAAAAAAATAAACCGGAATGAAAAACATTTCGTCCGTTAGCAGCATCGATGTAGCGTTTCGCGAGCGTGTCACACCGTGACGGAATTTTTGAAAATCCGCGCTTATACGTTACACTCGTCAAACGCGATCGTCCTTTTCATTTTGTCCGATAATACGCGGACGACGCGTTTCTTAATTCGGATTCAAAAGTAGCGGTTTTTTTTTTCTCGTCGTATCCGACTCACATTATTGTTTTTGTTCTATACGCGCGTGTACGACACGAAAATAAATAATAAAAACCACTCGGTATATTTTATTGATCCGAAGAATACGCTCCGAAACGTGTACGGTTGTTTTTTTTTTTATAATACGATCAACAGTAGGTATATTATATTGTACGTATAATAATTATGCAAATTGGAATTCTTTTCTGCACCGTGTGAATCGTGTAGCGAGCGCGGCGCTGGTCGTCGGACGTTTACGATACGCGTTCTAAGGTTATGCTAACGAACACTCTTATTATATTTTCCTAAATATTTATACACTCGTTAAACTTATACGTTATACGTTGCGCGCGGGCGACATTAAATTGCCGGAGTTTTAAAAACATCCGCTGATTGTAAACGACACTATATTATCGTAGGTACAAACGAATTCGGCGAACAAATAATAGTGTACATCGTTACAGTCCGAAACACATACTGTATCATTATGTACAGTCCGTTCTATCGACCGTTAACTAATATGTATTAGTAGCTGTATTCCAAAAAAGGTCGATATTCAATCTTTCTACACGAGTATGTTTCGTGAAACGTTCTTGTTTAAACTCGTCACTGACGTGTAGTGCGCGATGCGCCCGGCGCAGAAAGCCGAGAAAGAACTGTCCACCAAATTCATCGTAGTATCCTCCCGAATTTGTGCTGCCTGCGGATTTCGCTATGTTTTTGGAACGTCTTAGGCGAGGGAACGTACTGGAGCCCTAGCTCAGCTGTCAGCCTGTATAATCCTCTCACTGGACACACAGAATACAGATATAGTTCGGGTCGATTTATGTAACCGACTGCTTTTTTTCAGAATGATTGACACACGCTTCGAGGGCGATTGAAAACAATAATGGCCTTTGTAGAAGAAAAAAATGTTATTAGACTTGTAAAAAATTTCCAAAAAAAAAAAAACGATAGAATTGTATCATACACTTGATGATGTACCGAAATGGTATTTTAAAATTTTTTTTTTCTGACGATTTGAGCCAAAGATTTTTACTTCCATTGTCTCACATTTCTCCTCTGTTTTCCCACTTCCAGCGTCAGTTTTAGCGTGAGTACAAGTAATTACACGCAGAACGTGCGGGATTTACGTATATCGCGTTAAAGCTGAACAATTTTTGTTAATTGGCATCATGACGTCCATTGCAGACACATAAACACAAGATTAGTTTACAGTATCAGATTGGTTTTTTTTTTTTTTAACTCTGTTTCGTAACATATTATAATATGCATACCCACCTACTTAGTATGCACTTATTTATACAAACCTTCGATTTCAACACACACAGTATATATATATTTATATACTTACTAAAACGTGATTTCTCAATATTATAGTATAAACAAAATGAATACAAAAAAAAATCTATGAAAATAAATATAATTTCTAACATAGTAAACAATGGTTTTTCTTTTTTTTTTTTATTAAAAGTACCGTTTTCAAAGAGTAGCAGATAATATGTCCGCAAGATTGTATCGGATTTTACCCTGCAAAAACAAGTCTAATATCAAATTTTTCTTCACTACCGCGGAAATCCCGACGAGTTTATTGGCAAAATCCTATGCTGAAACGTCATTTAAAAAAAAAGAGTAGAATTTTAAACCCTCGGACCGTTTTAGCAACGCTATATGCATGTCGACGGTTCTATTTTTCTATCGTAAAAATTATTATTACCTACTACTGCCGAGGTTTGACCGTAACAAGTAATAACTACGTTATAATGTCCTCCGCAGACGGCTGTAGACCACGTTTCAACGGCAACGTGTATGCTTTACTGAATAAAATCATGACGAACCGTTGTCATCGGATATAACGATATGTGACTGTTATTATTGTTTTTCGTTATAAAAATGTTATATTATCGTACAGAACCTTTTATGGCGGTTTTCTCGATCTCGGAGAGATTTATTGCCGTCGTCAGTGTGTATAACAGCGCGCGCGCGCAATGTCGTCCACTAACGTTATGACGCGTTGGAAAGCTTATACGAAATGTAATGATTATTACTTTGGCTAAGCCGTAATGCGAGGGTGTATCAATACACATAGTATTTGTATCTATAATTCTATCTCCGTTTCGAGCAGTACGACTTTTTTTTTTTTAAGTTTTGAAACAGTCAGAGTGTACCGTCATACTATGTGTCCTACTGTGTACGATATTCTTTGGAAAGTCTTGCGTTCGACTGTTTACGATTACGTTGCTCGGAAGCGTCGACATTGTTCTTTCTCTGGACAGATAGAATATATATCGTATCGAACAGATTTATTCGATAGAAATCCGCCCAACAGTTTTTTTTTCCTTGAAAACAATAAGTTTTATAAGGCGACATTATTGTACAATCGTTGTTCACGTTTCAGACAGTATGAACGAATCGGTAGGCGGCCACTGCAGCAAAGGCGCCGGAGAGTCGGACTGCAGCTAATACACCATAGTAGTAGCACAACATCCGCAGTACGTACACACCGGTGCGGCAACGTTTGCGATCGGAGCCGATTTCGTCAGAGCCGCTGCAGCCGGACAGCATGTCGTCCGCGGCCGTGGACGGACAACAGCAGCAACTGCAGCTCCAGCCGCTGGCCAACGGTTCGCCGCCGATGTCCGCGGCGGTGCAGGCGCAACTGCAGCCGGGCGGATGCAAAGACGAATCGCCGGGCGTGTCGCCGCCGCACCCGCAGACGGTAAACTGCATGTCGCCGACGGCCGTGCAGGACATGCCGCCGGAGAGCACGTCGCCGGTGATGTTGGCCACCATGCAGCCGGTGAGCGTGGACGAGTACGGGGACGCGAACGATTACCACAATCAGCAGCAGCAGCACCATCATCTACACCACCATCACCATCACCAGCACGAGGAGAGCCACCTGCGGGACGATCCGCTGGCCCAGAAAACGGTCATCTACATACCGGACACCGATCCGCAACAGACCATCATTTACGATCCGCGGAATCCCGAGGCGTCGCTGCCGCACGGCATCACCATCCAACAGGAACCGGGAACGGACACACCGTCCGTGTCCGTGTTGGTCCATGGACAGGCGGGACACCAGTACCTGGGGTCTCCCACGTCCACCGTGTTGGTCATGCAAGAGCTGGTGGACGACATGGGACACATACTTCACAGGTTAGTCTCGCCGCATGATTTTACTATCGTAATATTGTAGAAAAATCTTCGACCTACGACGCGTTACATAGGTGGCCTTGTCGCCGACGTGCCTCCGATCTCGCAGTTTATACTACCGACTGACTCGAGCAAAAGTCATCTCGAACTTGTAGTGTACTTTGTCGAGTTTTTTTTTTTTTTAATCTTCGACTCGACACTAATTTATCGTCGGATCTTTTTTTAAATATCAGCGAATTACAAATCTATCGTTTAACAAACGACCACCGCCACCAGCTGCCGGAGATTGCCCGCGGGCGTAATAACAGACGGCGTTTTCGCGCCTTTTTCATTCGCAAAAACCATCACACGGTAGGCATAACACGCAGCGATGTCTGTGACCGACTGTTATACACCGCACGTGGTTTATTGTTGTCGTCAAAATCGCGCGTTTGGCCGTCGGCAACAACAAAAAATAAATAAAAATCGTCAGCTGCCTGCCTGCCTGCCCGCCTCGAGGTCATTGCACGTTTGTTCGTCGCGCAAAACGCGGCACTTGGCGAGTATGTTGAACCGCCGCCGCCGCCGCCGTCATCAAACGCGAATTGAAAAAATCGCCTCGTCAGCCGCTCGCGAAAGCTCCCTGTGTGTTTGCGGCCGAAACCGACGAATTTCGGTGCCACTGTGGTGCCATTCGGTTGTTGTGTTTTAAGTTGACAACGAGCAGTGCGCTCTGATTAAAAATGAGTTTCGATAGGCCCGGAGGATTGTTTCGCGCACGTGTTAAAGATGTCATAAGCCGTCTACCAGAAACCCAGAAACGGGGGGGCCGAAACATACGAATCGAAAAACATAAATACAGACGACAGTCTCGCACACGATCCTGGACTATACGCAATCTCCTCGCAGCGATATTATGTGTAAAGTAACGGACACGTCGAAGCCATTTGAGTCAAAAGTCTGGAGTAAATTTCGTCCAATGACGGGAAATTCGGTCGCCTTCGGGTCTACCAAACCTTTCTGTCAAATACCAGCTGACCAATCTGGTCGTAAAGGTCCGGCGCACGGTGTCCACAACAATGTGATAATAGTGGTCCTGAAGACTGCGCGTGACCGAGGTTCGGCAAATTGGGATTTGGCGGAACTTGTCGAACACTTTTGCCGAGTCTGTTACGGTTGGTGTCGGTTGGCGAACACCTCTAATCCGATGCGATCCTGCGGACGGGATGTTTTATACCTAAAATTAGACCCGAACTATCGGAATGTTTCTCGAATTTTTTTTTTTTCGGGGGCCTCTATCCGAACAGAAAACTCACGTTGAATACGTATAAGATACAGCTATATATTATGTTACAGTCACACATTATGCGTATCGCTTTTAACGTTCGACGTATTATAATAATAATATACAGTAGTAGGTAATTATTACAACGCGTTCGCGTGCGTATTTTTCCTTAAATTCCCATGGATTTTTCGTTTATTAGCCGTACAACGTTGTATACCAATGTCTCTTTCAGTACCTACTAGTGACTGTTTGCTCGAGTGTACGTATATGCAGCGTGTGCGTGCCTGCTATCTCGGGAAGAATCAAACGTAATCATATCGTTCCCCCAAGGACGAGGCCGCCGCGCTCAAGAAAGTTCACCTCAGCGTACGGCGATTTAAGGCGGCAACAGCTATATCTGCGTGTACGGTGTATAAAACGTGTATTTTATTTAATAACGGTACGCTCGTACTCAGGAGCTGTATAAATATAGCCGCAGGCACGGCTTATAAAATACGAAATTTGACAATGACTGTGGCAGACTCTATACGATACGTGTATAAATGTACGTTACTACAAGAGAACTAATAAGGTATTATATTGCGCGTGTTCCTCCGCAGTTCTGTCCAGCCCGTGTCTGTAGAAACAGCAGACGCTCGTGGAAGCGGTGTAAAAACGATTTGAATCGATTCGGCGGCGATCTTTTCGAATCGCGTAAAAAAAAACCATACACTATAGTATTATTATTATACAGACTCTCGCAGCGCACAAATTTCACTTTGATTCTAGTTTATGGAGTACCGCTTGTATACCTTTATAATAAACACTGTGACGGTTTATTTATCGATTTCGTATGGCTTTCAACACAAATCGACTTCAAACTATATCTGTATTACAACAGTACCGGAAGCTTCGTTCGCATTGAATATTCGATAATAATATAAAAATGGTTCGGATTTTCACGGTGGGCGTTATGATGTTCAGCGGTTATCAGGGGCGGATTGGCAGTTTTTTTGTCATGGGAAGATTATTAAAAGGGCCGCAAAATTTAAAAAAAAAGATCGCTCGCAACATTATATCATCCATTAAACCTTCGTGTAAACGCTGTTTCGCTTCCATTATGTAAAAAATCATTTGTGAAGTTTAATATTATAGTGTTTACGTAAAAAATTTCATCCCCGCGTATTATTCGATACACACGGCTATACCTGAGTTATATTGACGTTATATACCATATATTATAACTGGCGGCTACGTTCAATCGAAAGAAACACGTACATACAGCTCAATCGGTTCAACGGTATGTTGCATCTACGAGTGATTTAACGCTGTTAATCAGATAAGACGCATTATTTTTATTTTTTTCGCTTTGCCTCCTCGACTATTGATAACTGCTTCAGCGTGGGTTGTACCGCCTAATGCACACCTAAACTATTATTTTACGTCTCTGTATCGAGTGTGTTATATACAGTAGGTGTACTGTTATTATTGTGTGTTAGGTACTCAAAGTGCAGCTGCCACGGGTCCTGTTTCCAGCTTCTTCCCTCGCTCGGTACACATCCACTCTCTTTTTCTCGCAATAACAATACGTAGGTACGTACATAAATCGCTACCACTGTCAATTTTTGACAACATTATTCATACGTAGCGTTTTCCTTTTGATAACAAATCACTGAAACACTGAACGCGTCGTGCAACAGCTCAACTCTCGTGACTGGCTAAATATTGTTTCCCTCGATTCGCGCTGTTACACAGCCGCGCAACACGTGCCGCGATGTTGTACGTATTGCTGTTTTTTTTTTCCCTATACAAACGAAAATTAATCGTTTTTTTTGCGAAATATAATCAAACATTATTCGACTGGTTACGTTTTTATTATTCCTATCGACCGTTCTAAATTAGAGAACACGTTACTATACGTATAGTTAAAAAAATTACCGCAGTTCACTTATAAAACAACGATTTACAGTGCTCGGTCAATAATTTACACGACGCATTGTTTGTTTCAAGAAATTTGGAGCGTTTAGTGTAATCATATTATGTACACTCGTTGTAGACTATTTATGAGATTTTCGTGTAATTCTGACGACAATATCGTAGTGTTATTTGCAGCGAGCGCAAGTATAATGACGATCCTTTCAAGTCCCGTTCAGTTTGTTGATCTGATTTGACTAGAAATCGGGTTGCCGAACGATAAAATTATTATTATTATCGCTTGTGCCCCATCTTGATTCTGAAAATTCAATTCGCATTAAACGCCACAATCGTTTTAAAATGTTAATGAATGCAATACTTTGTCACATCGATACGAAGTACGCGGGTTTGCGTGTCAAAACGCGTTTAACGATTTTCGTGTCGTTTATAGGTGCCCTACGGATAATACATGGAAACAACTCTATAAAAATATTTATCACATTTCTAAAAGTTGTATTTTATCTATTCCATCTTGTACTGTTATAGCCGTACAAGTTTTAATATGTTCGTTCTAGATGATGGCAGTTGCAGTATCTATGTTCACTGTGCAGCAGCTAGAAAACTGCACTACGGCGCGTCATATTGCGTTCAAATAGATTATAACGTGCTGGGGGAAATAAGCCGTCAAATGGGATACAATAACTTCAAGGTTTTTACGTTTTACGTTAATCAAAATAGACAAAACTAAATTGTAAATTATGAGATGGACCTGACTACCGTCTTCTCGAGTGAATTCGAACGTATACGATGATTGCGACTGACCTCAATTACGCGCGGTGGTAAACAGAAAATTAACGACATTGATCTTTCGTAGGCGGTGCGGGTCCGCAAAATAAAACGTAGAAATCGCTGAAGAGATCCGCGCGCATATTATGTACGAAACTATAATTCGTTCGTAGAGATTTTTATACGTGCAAGGTTACACACTATAATATCGTCTAGCATCATCATAATTGATAAAACTAAAAAAAAAGTACGTATAATTTAAAAACAACCTACAACAGTGTAGTATTGTCCGAATTCGCTAAAACACGATTATTATTTGTTGATGTCTGTCCGACCAATATTGTTACGCGGCCGAAACGTGTACGACGTATTATTATTAACGTGGCGTATAATAATGTTGTATTGTTCGACCGCGGAGAGCTTCGAGCGTTCAAGTCTCCCGACACGTATAATATACAGCGCACGATACGGTTCTTTCAAACTGCACTAACACGTTTAGTATAATAGGTACGACAATACAAACGTTTTCACACCATCGTGTCTACATTATGTATAGACGGCAGTATTGACAGTGGACTGGAAACGTCGATATTATTATTATTTTTTTCTTTTTTTTGATCTTTCCATAACCGCACGTAAACGATATTAGGATACTTAGACGGTTTTATACTCGAGACCATGATTATTTAACAATCTATATAGACGTGATAAAATATTTCGCCTGACCGGAAGTTTGATTTATTTTATCCTTACGCTATGTTAGGTATGTATTATTGTACTAATCTCAAACGCGGAGTGACGGTATTATCTGCGTTATTACAGACAGAAATCCACGGCGAATTCGGAGGTTCCGTATTGTATTTTATTGAACGCAGTGGCGGCGCGCAAGCCATTTCAAATGAAGAGGGAGCAAAACATAATATATATATAAGCCCACCCAGTGGCGTATTTAAGGCAGTGGCACAGAGAGCCCCATAAACCTACGCTTTTTCGTTTAATTTTTTCACGCAACGTCGCAGTCGAATACGTCTTCCTTTAATGAGAATACTGACTTTTTTTTGTTTTTCTCGTCCTTATTCGTATACTACGCTCTAATCGATATATATAAAACCTATGAAATTGTTTCGAAACAAATGACTTGCACGGATTGTTACGAAACCGACTTGCATACTTTATAGAATCGTTCTTCAAAGTCTTTGGACTTATCGTTGATACCATGATTTATATAGTATATAAGTACCTATTACTTATACACCGTCCGGAATACTTACGCACTCGGAGCATCGACCTTAGTGACTTGTATACTACACCCCGAAAATCTTAGATTTTTCGTGTTGAATTTTTAATGTCGGCCCTCCTCGAGTTCGCGCCACTGATCACTCTGCGTACGATTATACGAAAAATCACGCGGATAATGAAAAACGATCGTGTATTAATATATTGTAGTGTTGACTCGACGCCAGAACGATACGATCGCTGCACCCTTTCTTGAGCACCTGCAGCAGCAACACGATCAGAGACTCGTAGAACAGAGATTTTCCTCGCCCGCACACAACAAGGTCGTTGTCGCCACACGTGCTGCAGCAGCGGTTTACAAGGTTTCCTGCACGGTACATATCCGTTATACCGACATCGAGTTGTAAAATTGTTTTTTAACGTTAGGTTACGAAAAAAAAAAATGAATGATAATTGTCTCGATAATATTTGCCGTAATCAGCTTCGTGTGCCATCGTGGCATTGATAGTAATTGGGCTAATTATACACGTGCGTCGCATAATCAATAAACCTCTCGTTCCACGTATTGAAAATTATAGCGTAAGTAGTACTAATCAAGTAATAAGAATCTTTTCTCGACGAGTTCGCCGTGTACTCGCGAAAGCCTGCGGTGCCGATATCGGCTGGGGGCCCTATTTCAAGATTTAGAGAACAAAAGTCTAAAAAGTGTAAAATGGCACCCGCAGGTTCATCATCTCTATAGCCGAGGCGCTGTTGAAGCAGCTATTGCGAGATATAAAAAATGTTATAAATAAACGTTATTCAAACAGTCCGAATAATAACGTACAATTTCCGTGGAACTCGCGATGTGTACACAGCTGTACCAAGATTGATGAAAAGCCGCGGTACAAAATTCGCCCGGCTCGTTGTAGCTATGAGAAAGGGGCGCGATTAAAATAAACGTTTTTTTTTTTGAAATTTTTGTACGAATCCGCGTCACGATCGATTTGGTGGCAACAATAAATATACATTTTTCAAACAGCCGTCGTATGCCGTTATAATATGCGCATTAACGTTATAATATATTGTACGTACCTATATTGATGGCCACTAGAAAAATTAGGAGACGTATTGATGTATTTTTTACCTTGACATTGACAAATCTAATTCGTACGTGGTGTGTTCGACCGGTTAGTTTATAATATTATCGTACCTGCGTTATACGGTATATCGAGGTGATTATTAGAGGGTAACCAGACTGTGTTGTTGGCACTCTTATAGACACTGCAATATCGTCCCTGCAGCTATACGCGATATATCTCGACCGTTTGTACATTATATTCACTGCAGAAAGTGTACACAGTATGATACGATAAGAAGCTCTCTTGAAGTATTATTCCATCTCTGTAGATACGATCGATACGTTCGTACGAGAAGTAACGTATTTGTGGTTTGCTCGTAACTTACGTCGCACAGTTTTTTTTTTTTATAATAAAACGGCTTAGGTCGTGAGCGAACACGAATCTCGTGTAGCTGGCCCGTTGTGCACGAACATCGTAATATTTGATACACGCGACGTATTTTTTTTTTTGCTATTTTATGAAAACACGATTTGATTTATCGACGACCCGCGTGTAGCTGCTGTGTATCAAAATCGTTTTTTTGAAAAAATTACCAAAAAAATGTCGCGATAACACGTGGCGTAAGGCTGTTTACGACACCGCATGAATGTTAGTTGTTATTACAGTACGCATTTCGCTAGAAATAAATAAAACCGAGAGTTAAAAAGGCAACGGAGCGGCGAATATAAATGAAAAACAAAACACTCTATTTTTTTGAGCCGGCGCTGCACCCGTATTGACGTTTTTTCGTTGTCTCGTACATTTTAGTGTTTTTTTTTTTTTGGCTGAGGTTATGGAAGTATGTTTTATTTTTTATAAACTTAGATCGTTGAGTACCCCTCGGTGCAGTGGGTCTCATAGTGTTTTGCGAGTGAACCCGAAGCGGTTAATAAACCTCCTCCCGCCCGCCGCCGCCGGTAACCCCGTGCCGCCGCCGCCCACTTGCGGATTCTCCGCCGATACATCGCCGCCGTGACTGTTGCCAGAAAGATTTCGTTTACAAGGTCGCGTGAAGCAAGGAGCGCATTAATTTTACGAGCGCGAAAACGAAAACGTCTCTCTCCCCCCCGCGCGCGCATTAGGGAGTGTACAATCGGTTAAAAAATATAAACGTTTTTTATTATTTCGTGTTTATATATATAAGTACGACGATATTATTATTTTTTATTGCGTACCTACCTGTATATATACCTAGATTCGCCAAGTCGCGAAAAAATATATACGTAGATTTTTTTTTATTTATTTATTTTATACCGCTGCTATACGCCACCATTCGGTGGTCTTCGCCAGATATTTCACCCGTTTTTATACAGGTAGATGATATGAAATCCGAATAAATTCACCGTACAGAAATCTATAATTTACTACTACTATACAGCGTACAACAACGACGAAAAAAAAAATTACGAATACGTGACGGAGGCACTAATTTTACGCTATTATAACTTTTTAGCTATAATCAACAGAAACGAACCGAATGTTAAACGAACGTTTCGTTCCCGGTACTACGGTGTCGCGAGTGTTAAATATTGCTACTAGCATTGAAAAAAAACCAATAACTGAAACGCAGCGTATTGATTGAATTCTGCAGTGTGTAAGAATCTATTGGTTTTTACAAGACTTTTTTTTTTTAACGCATACATAATATTGTACTCATTACTCACTTCCTGGCAGTTTTGTTTTCCTTGTTAACGTCACGTTTTCGCGTGCTCGATTTTCGGTATTTTCTTAATTTTTAAAGTTACGATAAAAAAAAAAACGTAGCCGAAAAACGGATCTATCAAACCGCACGTATCGTGTCAAACAAGTTTTTAACGAAATTCGATATTTTCAAGAAACTTTTTTCCCACAGTAAAATACGCGTGAACTTTTAAGTACGATGAAACGTGTTTTGTACGATTTTTAAAGTTTTTTTTAACCGACGTTTAATGTACGTTGAAAATTGTGTATATTTCAGTTTTTTTTTTTCGGGGGTGGTTACGTGTGAAAATTTAATACAAGCTTAAGATTTAAAAACACAGATACACGTTTGTGGTCATTTAGTGTCAATAAAATTACCGAAAATTAGTTAGGTGCCCATATAATATTTACTAGACCAGTTTTTGAAAATGTTCGACCACGTGTATGTATGCGTGTGAATGATGTTATTTAGACGGTATTTATTAAACGTTCAACTGAATGTGTCGCGCTCAGAATATTTTTCAAATCATGGCAACTATATTTGTTCAAAAGCCCATTCATCATTTTTTGACCGACACACACACGTTTTGTTTTAATGTGAAAACTCGAGTATAATAGCTGCATGTTTTCGGTGTTATAATATTATTATTTTCGCCGTTTTGTTGTTTTGCGTAACATATTATGACAACATTATGAATAACGACATACCTACGTAGACAAGTAATAATGGATAACTTGTATCGTTCGTTTCGTTGGCATAACGAAACGTACCACCGAGGTATGTTAAATCGTGCAGTTTGCTAATTTGGCCCGTGACACGAGTAATGTTAACAATCATTGTTATAATTTATATTCCACACAGTGTTATTGTGACATGTGTGCGTTTTAGAAGAACTACAAGAAATGAATTTTTCGTTACCCACGGAAAAAAAAGTATACTAACAGCGATCCAATCGCGGTTTCGATTCCCGAATGTTGCAAAGCGTTCAAACGTACTCCAAAATGAGTTAAACGGTCGTAATTGCCTGTTAGTTCGTGCGCAAAGAAATCGATTAGTTAGCGCAGCAGCATCATCACCATCGAAATCATCATTATGTATCCGACGCGTGTTCATTAAACACGGAAAATATTGTTATATTATTAATCATACGGCGAAGACCACCCCATCTCTCTCTCTCTCTGCACTGCAGTAATAGTTGTACATTATAGATCGTGTGTTTCGAAAGTCTGCAAACGAATCGTTCATCGCCGTTCAGTCGATTTTTTATCGTATACCACGATAATTATTATAACGTTTTTACTAATAATCCACTCGTCATTTCGACTGCAGCGTGTATTTTGATAAGATCCCATTTTCGAGCGAAATTTTAAGAACCATTTTGTGTACCTTCTACAATAGCAATGTGGTCTCTGCGTTCAAATACTATATTTTTCATTCAACCAGTTTTTTCTCAAGAACAAAAAAACCGTTTCTCTTAAATTTTTGATTGAAATTTTAAAGTAAAAATCGGCGAGACCCGTAGTGTAATAGAGCCTCGTGGCAGTGAATGCGCACGCTAGCTTATATCGGTTCCGCTAACGTATTATAATAAAAAATGTGTTATTTTCGTAGTTGTATTTTTGAACTTGGTTTTGTCCGTGTTTTGAAACGATTCGAGTTTTGTGAATATATTAGGTATATGATTTGACTGCAAGTCGAATTTCGTCAGTTTATTCCGTTGTCGATGTGAACAATGCGTTCGATCTTATGCGTTTACCGCTGATAACAAAAAATATATGCATAAAAATGTTCATATTGTCCGTGTGGATCCTTTTGTGCAACCGCGCGAATGCGTCTACCGTACCAAAAATGCACTATCGTTTCGGTAGAATTTTAGACCGAGATTATAGTTTTCAAAACCGTCCCGCGGACACAAAGCCGAAACGACAATAAAAACGTTCTGGATTTTCTATTATTACTACTAGATGTAAGAAAATTCACGAGTTTCGTTATTGTTGTGTTTAGTCGACACGATGATTTAGTGGCGTTCGGCAAAGTATAATAATCTAGACGACGAAAATACTCGGGTTTCGCCGATGCAAATCGTTTTATTTTACAACCTATTGTATCGCCAAATTTTAAATGCAGCTCGTATATAATATAATGGTGCTCTATGTATAGGACTATGTTTTGTTTTTTTTTTTACCACACTCGTTTGTCGCGAATGTAAAAAAAAAAAGAAAATAATCGTTTGCCCGACGAAATATGACGCAAAACGTCACCCCGCCATCGGTCGGCTTTTATGACTTATTCGACTATACTACGTTATACTCGTATTGTTATCTTTATAATCGTACGTACGCTGCTTCTAAACTGCAAACCGTTCGTTATTAAATAATCATTGCCTTCAAAAAAAATAAAACCAAAACTCCTGTATGTATGTAGTGTACCCACGATGCGTGCGCATACTTAGTTTTTAAGTACCGTGTGTTTTGTAAAACTACAAATTTTTAAATCGAACGACCGATCCGTATATTGTTGTGCAGCGTGGTGATTGTCGACGGGGACGTTTAGATCTCAGTGGAATAATAATAATTCGTAACCCTGGTACAATAAAACAGCGTGTCCCGATTTTGGAATTTTTTTTTTTTACAGCAAACACATGTCGCGTTTTTATCGTGTGCACGTGGCAGGAAAGGTATGTTTTCAGTGGCGGCAAGACGACCGCTGCCGGAGTCGCTGCTCGACTTTGTATAATACAAATAATAATATTGTGTGGGTAAACGCAGATTATGTATAATATCTGTCTTCGAGTGTTATTATTTATTCTTGTTTCTATTTTCTGTTATACGACTCTTATGTCCGCGGAGAAAGCGACGCTACGAACGGTTTTTTTTTTAAGATTTTGCACGAACTGTACATGCCGTTCGCCGATATTTTTAGTTTGCGGAAATTCGTCCGCCACCCATTATAACAGTACTAATAGCGGCCCTCTCTGAAAAAATTGTTTGTTGTTTTTTTCAAAAAACGAAAATTCTAAAGGCGTATTTTTGATCGGCAAACAACGTTTTTCGATTCCCAAAACCGGTTTCTTTTTCTTTTTTGTCCTACGCCGCCCGGCCAAAAACAAAACCGTTCTGGCGACTGCGATTACTTTTTGGCGTTTGCGGTCGTTGTCGTTTTATATTATTAGGTAAACCACGCGCCCTCCAAAGTCAGCTATCGGGTCTTCCACAGATTTCAGCATAACCGGGCAGTAGAATAATATCGATCATCGAGTACGAATGACGGAGAACTGGCACTAGACGGCACTTGTTTGAAACACTACTAAACTTTTTTATTTTTTATACAAAAAAAAAAACAATTTATTGTTGTTACTAATATTGATACGTGCTTGTTAGGTAACGGCTATACGATTCGGCTCCAAAATCGAGTTGTACGTTCTTGTATGTATAATAATAACGAATGTACCGTTTATAGTATGGCCACATTTATAACTTATAATATTCCATCGCGGATAGTATACACGGTTTTTTCTGTATGTGTGTACAGTTTTTAAGAGCGAGTTCATCCGATATTTCCGCGTCGTTTCGGTTTTTTATTCTTACGATACCTGTCAAGCAGAAAATTACGCGATACTTGAACAGCTCGAGTATACAATCCTGAAAACAGCACAAACATCTCGCGTCATTTTGTCAATGGTTTTTCGAAATACCTTTCCAAATTCGGCTAAACTGCAAATTTATTTCCATTACTCCGGAGTTATTTTCTTTTCGTATTCGGTAGGATAATAATAATATACGACCGGCAACAATTTTTCGATTGTGTATCCACCGTTATTGTCGACTGTATAATTACGCATTTTTTTTTTTTTTACGTTCGGTTTTTATCACGATTTTATCTTTAATTGTGAGTAATCGCACATACACATACCGAAAGATACATAATTTGAGTACCTACCGTGTATTTGGAGTGCGCGCCTTTCGAATAATTTCTTAAAAGAATGCTCAAATCCGTAATTGACCGCGTAGAACTTAAAAGTGTTCAGCGTTATATTTGTTCGTTCGGTGTATTCGTTTTATAATAAAAAATGTTTGTATGAATTTAGAAAAACGTGTACGGTTCGCGTGTAATGAGTTAAAATTGTTTCGACGTGAATACAATCATAACGATATTATATAGCCGGTGTTGTATAGTAGATTACCAAATTTTTATTCGTTAACATGATATGCGGATCGAATGCATGCTCCGTGTAAGTAAATTATAACTTATTTGCACGATGATAATAATAAAAAGCCACACTGTGCGCGAATGCGTGCGGCGGCTAAAAACCGATGAAATCCGAAACTTTTTATACGCTTCGGATGCACAGAACGCGTCGGCGTGTCGTGCGGACAACGCCGCTGTAACGCGATCCCAGAACCGCAGCATCCGCGTCTCGTCAAACGCAAAATGCATTTTTTACGCGTAATATATCGCGGTTCACGTAACCTCTCGGATATTTTTTCGACCGCTCGAGTCCTATTCATTATTTTATGTAACGTATAGTACTGATAATATTGTATGAAAAAAATGGCGAATTTATCTATACGTGAACACGTCACGTTATTAACATCGCCTCTTTCTGGAGAGCTGCAGGCGGACTAAATATCGACGACAATAATCGTGATATATTAAATACTATCATATTGTTCACGTACAGGTGTTTACCTGTACGTGTTTCGATCGTGTATTCGATCGATTTTATAAAACATTATAATATTCGTGAACCGTATTACAATATTAACTGTCGTTGTCATTGTCTGCTGCAGTTTTCACAACACAAGTACTGCAAGATTCGAGTACGCGCCTATTAAAATGAAAAACGTCATGGAATTTCTCAAGCTATTATAATATCGAGACACTGTGCGATTCTAGTCCGTTCTAAAATCTGAATTTTATTATTAAAACCGTACCGAATTTATACAGAAAAATCGTATAACGCTGCAGGGCTCTTTGTACAAACTTTAAGCTATTATTCGATACATCTCTAGTACAAATCAATCGTATACCTGGGATAGTTTGAAAACTCGGTATTATTCCAGGTGTATTAATTTCTCGTGCTCGGCCTTCCGGTATAACTTTGGCGGCTACCTATCTATAATAATAATATGTGTATTCGTATAATAGCAAATAAAAACGCTTATTAACTCGGTCCGAAATATTGTAATAACGCCGTAGTGAAAGTACCTATGAGAAATTAATTACAACGCAGTTTCAGCGGGATAAAATGCGACAATTTTTTGAATTCTCGCGCTCCCGTAACATACAGCCGGCCCGGTGTATCGTCTGTGCGCAGCGCAGGGACGAAAGTAGACTGAGACGGTGTGATGGGGAGAAACTGAAGCGGTACGAGGACGGTTATGAAAATGAACGGAAACAGAGGGCAGAGAAAGACCGAAGAAGAGATGAATAGATTTTATACGGGGGATGTTAATGTGTGGGATGTCGAGGGCGGACGATCCCGAATAGTTGGAAGAAAAGCGAAGTAGACGTTGATACCACAGTATCAATGCATCTTTGGTCTTTCTCTGCCCTCTTTTCCCTTCGACGTTCATTTTCATAACCGTTCTTGTAATGGTATATACGTCGTTATGACCTCGGGGCGTGAACGAATAACACGAAAAAAATCACGGAAGAGCTGGGACGTGTAAGAGAATAGATAAAACAATCATAATAATTGTCGGTTACTGCAGGATACAGCAGATCGGGATTAGCCTGCTGTCCCCGAGGGCTCGCCCCGAACGACGGCGCGCTTTTGTACGATCGATGTATCTCGACGTGACCGCGATTTTCGTTACGCCGGAAGGTTGACAGCGGACATGATCTTTCTCTCTCTCTGTAATCTATATATTATATAAAACAATGATGACGAAAGTAAAACGAAAATACAATGAACTTTTGCTGTTATAATCGTATTATGATCTTAAAATTTTATCCGCCAAGTATACGACGGTCAATATAATATATTATAACGACTACGTTGTTGTAAAGCAACCGCTGCTGCTGCTGCACGACGATAACAATAATTATGAATATCCGCGTAATAAACGTGCTCGAGAACAATGGGCCGCCCAATCTCGCGCGTAATCAGATGTGGCCGCCGCTGGACCAGAAAAACGTGTGCTGGTCACCATCGGCGAAAAACGGGAACACACGAATTTGTTTGCCGCCGGATCATATTGTGCAACGGTGTCGCTCGAGTCGAGGTCAGGTGGTAAATATAACCAGGGATCGCCCTTAAATTTTTACTAAATCCTTCGACTTCACGCGCGTCCGGTGGGTTAGGTTAGGTGCAGAGAACGGGACTCAACAGCGTCCATCTTTTTCAATTTGTTCTCAAAATATATATTGTTCTAAAGAGCCTAAACTAATCTGTTGTCTCTATCGTCGTGTTGCGGACCGCCGTTTTGCGTCCAAACGAATGTTTTGCACAGGTGTATGACTGCGTATCTTGATTTAAAAACAAAAAGGTACTTGTCGCCGACACACAACGTGGGGCAGTCGTGGATGAAACGATTTTTATTGCTTTTTTTCCGCGAAGAATAACGATTTTTAACAAGGCTTCCGTAATCGTACTTTTCGCGGCACGATAAAATTAAATCGTTTTTCTCGCGCGGCGGCACATTGTCTGCATATTTTAGAGTGTGTTCCGCCACAAAATACATTATTTTTAAGCTGTAAACGACAACGGCGCGATATTGGAGCCGACTTTTTTCCCAAGAGCGTTGTTAAAACGATTCGTCATGTTTTTCGAGCTCTCAGGTACACACCGCTGCCACAGCGTTTTATTTTCATCGCGTTCGATTGAATTTTTTCGTACGTTTTTCTTCTATTTTTTTCTTCTTTTTTCCTAATAGGTCCGCACACAATAATATATACGCTTAAGACCCGCGCGCACACACACGTATAATATATCGTAACGCGTAATCCATAAATCATGCCGTTTTTACCACTATGTACAATAAATTATACGACATAGGTATATAATATGTAAATGTACGTAAAATATCGCGTATGGATTTACATGAATAATCTGAAAAATAAAAAAAATAATTCTTTCCGGAACGCGCGGTTCGTATTTATTCTTCTCGATTGCAGCTCTCTCTTTTTTTCGCGGTCTTCGAGTAGGCGCTGCGGATAAAACGAATTATTTTTTTATTTAACAATTATTTCGTCTCACCCGCTGTTCGTCCAATTAGCTTTACGACGCGCGCGCGTACGTTCTCGTGTTCCGCGAGCAGATTAACGTTTTCGCGCGGTCCCTTCCAATTTCCGTTCAATCGAAACGTACGAAACGTTGTCAGGTGCGACGTACAGACGACTCGTTTTTTACGTAGTACGAGTTTGCGACGACGTTTCCGTTTTTAAAACACGATTTACCACGTATCAAACGAAACGTGTATATTATTGTATAACGTACGACGTTTTTAAACGGAATTCGCGTTTTTTATTGTACGCACGCGACGAAAAACTCGCCCGTCCCAATGAGAATTATCGCGTTATTATTATTAATATTTGTATCTGTGTGTGTATTTTTCTCGCGTCCCCGAATCAGCTCGTGTGCTTCGCACGAAAAAGTTGTCGCAATAAATTTAAAGTACACGCATGTTATACGCATATCGTCAAAAACTGATTCGCCGCGCGTAACGTTCGTTACGTAATGTTTACGCAACGCTGCCGCGCGATTCGTACGTAGTAACGTTTGAAACGTTCGTAAAAATCTCCTCAAACCGGCGTATAACTTTGTAACGTTTACGGACGCGATAAAATACAATATCGGTGTGTCCGCCAATAATAAATTAACGCGTATCGTATACGTTCTTCTTGTCCGTATAAATTAAATAATAGGGTTACTATATGGATGTATTGCGCGTAAAAAAAAAAATTCGTGAGATGTATCGTGGAAAAATAATAGTATTATGAGATCCTGCAAAACAAGTAGTTTGCGACCAGCGTTTTAGTATTTAGGTGTTCGTGCAGACGAGTGAAAAATTAGGTAACTATTTGGTGTCTCTGTGTGTATATCAAATAGTAACTTGTGATATCATAACACGTTCGTATTAACGTTGCCGATGATTGGGTTCGAACGAATCATAAATTATGACCGTACACATTTAATGGTCTGTATAAACTACGTATAACAACACTCATACATTGCGTACACTAAAATATACCTATACGTTTTGTACGCAGTTACTTAATCGTGGCCTTGGGGTTCACTTATAATGTTTTTGATCGACGCGAAATTTTCTATAAAAGTATAATATGTTAAATACGTAATAAGACTATTATAATATTACCAATACGGCCGACATATTTGTGTTTGTTCGGCTAATTTAAACGTATACTACTGTATCTTAATATTATTATCGATCTGAGGCCACGCGTTTAGGTCGTGAGTCATAATATTTTTGAGTGGACACTTTTTTACTAATCCACGTCAAAACGTACGTACAACTGTATGACGCGTCGATAATCGGTGTGCAAAATTTTCTATAAAATGTTCTTCGATTTATGTACTTGAATAGTTTCGACACTTCGTCAAACGCCGTGCGGATCGTCGCAGCTTTAAAGTGTATTGAAAATTCCCTCGTATAGAACGACGGTCTGATGGTAAAACGAATACGCGTGCACCGATTTTGATGAAAAAAAACATTTTAAAAAATACGGCCACGCCAACGTGGGCGATTTCGGTCGATTCGTCCAGTTTTCATCGTTACGGTGTACTCGGGTGCTTCATGCGCTTCACTTACACTTTGAAAACGCTAGATTTTCGCGACACGAACAGCGCGAACCCGGGTTCGTATGCGCATCGTCTCTGACCGTGTGCTCAGATCGTGCAGCGCATGTTATCACACGCGAAAACGATATTATAATATGGATTATAGGGAATATCACACGCGGATCCTACCGCAACCCTGAGAGTCGTTGTCCGTGGCCATCTCGCGCGTACCGTTTTTTTTTTCACCACGATTTTCCGACGCACGTAATTATTTTGCGCCGGCGCTTGTTTGGAACCGAAAAAAAAAATACCGAAAATAATGACGATAATAACCCGTGAAGTCAATTGTTGTTGTTGTTGTTGTTGTTATTATCGTCGTTGACCGCCACGGTATTATAATAGAACACAAACGTCGACAACGGGCGCGCGTGCGGTGTTTACATCACGCCCGCGCGCTCGTTGTTTTTGTTATTGTTGTTAGCGGTGGCCGTGACTGGGCGACCGAGACGGGGGAATATGTTGGGAGATCGCGTGGAAAAAAAACCAATCGTTTTACGACGATCCTCTTGTTAAACTTTAAAATATACGTTTTCGCATCACGGGATGTACCGAACGGGTTATAATATTTATTGTTATTTGAAACGCGAGCAGCCGATAATACTGCGTAAATTCCCGCAAAATTAACGAATGGATGGGAAGTCAACGTCGAGAGTAAACCGCAGCGTTTTCAGTGTTTAGTTACTTACCCCGTGAAGGGATTTTTTCCCCGGGAAAAATCGTTTCGGAGAGTCAAACGCAGTATTATAAATAATAGGTACTCGATCGGCGCCGTCTTTTCGCTCCGCTCATAAACTAATACCGTTCTAGCTTTGTCAGTGTGAAAACTATCGGTGTAAAAATGCCCGAACTTTTCATGAACATTTATTGAGTGTGTGATAAACTCTTTTTCTCGACGTGTCCGAAAATCTCGACTTTTACTGTTTTTGATTTTACAATGAAAAAAATTGGGCCTGCCATGTCAGGTGTCCGTCGATGTGTCTGGTATTATTTTTCCGTTTTATTGATCATAAATATAACACTACTGAATTCAAAAGAATCGACGTAAAACGTGTGCTGACGAATCTGCGTAAACGGTAGCACTCGATCGTAAAACACAGCGTACTACCGAATAAATCGTGTTGCCAAATCGATAATAAAAAATTTGCCGCGGGATTCGGTTTCGAAAAAAACTTCTCTCGCGTAAAAATCCCCCGACGAAATTCGTTTATTTAGTTGCATTTCTCTAACGGTCCAACAACACCTTTTAAGATATAAACGCATTAGTTTGTGAAATCGTCTGTAACATAAATAAATAACGATAAAGTTTTTTTTTCTTGTATAAGAATAACAAAACTCGGCCTTCACGGGCTTGTTTTAATTGCTATACGACAATTTTTTCTTTTTTTTTTACTGAGAAATCTCGAAAACTCCCAAACTACGCTCTTATTACTCGCGTACAAGTTAAATCGTCAAAAGTCATCATCCTCCGAGTCTGGCGATCGCGGTTATTTCAGAAACCTAGTCGAAATATTATATTAAAACGTCTCAAGCGATCGACTTGTTTAGTAGTTCTTGCTTCTAGTTTCCTATACATCAAATATGACTTTTACACAGACTACGTATATATTACTATCAAATTTGACAAATTTTTGTTGAAAAATTGCACTCGACTTTCGTTTTGTGAAACGACTGGCGGTTTAGATCGTGGTACTTAGTCACTTTATTATTATGAGCGGCGAGTACGGTGAGCACGTGTTTGCTGCTGCAGACGTCGTGAAAAACGTGTCTCTCGCGGTGCGTTATGATAATACCGGCGGCGGCGGCGGCGGTACAAGAGTGCCTTGTGAAGGTGAACTTGTTGCCGCCGCCGACACGTCTTGTCATCAGCCCTCTATGGCTGCCGACGCGGCAAAGTGTGCGGGTGGCTGACCCGCGCGCACGGCCCGACCGAGGGCGGATGAGGCAAACAGGTGCCACCAAACCGGCTCGGGCACCTCGCGGTCGCAGACGGCCGCCGCTCTCGTTACAACAACAACAACAACAACAACACCAACACCAACAACAACATCAGCAACAGCAACAACAGTATATAATATTAGATTGCACTTCCTCGTTCCGGTGCAGTTTGTGTACCGCGGCTGCAGCACACGAACGCGCGCCACCCGACCACCGGCGGCGGCACGTGACCGCGCGGCAGACGCGTGTCGTCGTTTATCGCCGTCCCGATCCGGATAGGTCGTGCCGCGTCGTTTTTTTAGGGACGTTCGGCCGCGGCAGTGTCGGGACGGAAGCCGCAAAGGCGGTTCTATATGGTGTCAATACGATTCGTGATGGTTTTTTCCATGTGGATAGGACACTGGACTTAATAATATGGCGTTTTGGCTAAGAATTAAAAAAAAAAACTGTTAAAAACTAAAAATTTAAACTTCATATCGTTCGACCGTACAGCCAACAGTATGATGACTGTTGTGGGTCGAAGAATACAATATTAGTTGTATGTAAGTACTCCAAAAAAAACAATAAGGATGAATTACAAGGTGTATTATTATATCGTCAAACGAGCATTGGCATTTTCATATCTAAATACGGCGTCTAGGTATAATATACGTATACTTATTTTCGTGCGGTGTAATTATTGTAAATTCGGTACCGCGTTGACCACGCATATATCTACGCCGCATTAAATCATTTATTTTTAATTCAAATCAAACTGCGGGCGGGTTTCGTAAGTATAGGTTTTTACGCGAACCGTTTAACTCAAAGACTAAAACAACATCGCGCATTCGTGTCCGTGTAAGATACGACGACGGCCTTGATAGTACCGTCATGAGCGCGTGACGTAAAAAAAAAAAAATACAAGGAAATAAAAGAAGTATATTATTAGTTATTTTTGTGTCTGTAATAAAATATGCAGAGCGTTCTATGAAAACGATAAACAATATACAAAAAAAAAAATACGATTCCAATGCAGTTTGACTATATTATAACGTAGTTTTATACGGGGTCTACCCTGGTGTGTACAAAAATCCAAGTTTTATCTGTTTAAAATCGCGGTGAAAAGAAACGAGCGGCACGTAAACTTATCCCTCTAACTGCGGATATGCCACAGTTAATGTTTACCGGCTCACAAGTTCACGTTTTAAAATTTTCACAGTTGATTTTGCGAACTCAAATAAACCGTGTGAATCGCCCATAAACTAAACTGCTCCCCATTCAAGTCTCTTGTATCGAATTACACGCACTGTTGTTTCACATTAGATCGTTTCGACGCCGGGCTTCTAGGGCGCCACTACTTTATGGCTGTCAATAGTTTACGACGATTATTATGCGTATAGGTGAGTGACCCAACCGTGAGTTGTCTATTCGAGCTCACGTGATTGCACGATACAGGCCGTGTAGCAGTAACGTGTATATAGTAAGGTCATCGATATAAATTAAAAACTGCAGGCCCCCTTTAAATGCAAAAACCGAATTATTAAAATTTATAGCCTACCTAATTATGATACTATACACAACCGCAGTACAATCTGCGATGGTTTTATTTCTTGTTTTTACTTACTTGGCTCGGAGTTTTCTGGACGTTCGAGCGCGCGTTTACTATTTTATATTGCGGTTGTTTATATTTTACGCGTAAAAACGATGTTGACACAAGTCGACGATAATGCTGACGATAATTTTAAAAATGTCACAGTAGAAAGTTTATTATTATTTTGTTTTAACTACATTCGTATAGATTATAACGTCCGTATAGATGATATTTACCGTGTTGTTCATACTCGATGTCGGTAATATAATTCTCGTAATTTTCCAACACATTTAAGTATATCTCGGTGAAAAAGCACACTTAACTTCTAAATGTCAGTGTACTGTACTTTACGAGTATGCATCGTTGTACGAAAATAACGAATTCGGGTAAATATGCCAAAAAAAAAAAAATTCATAATAAACGTATAGAACACGGTTGCTTATTTTCTGAAGATGACTGCGCCATGCATAACGATAATTTTATCATTAAAATTCGTGTGTAATGTTACAAAAATCAATCAGTGCGAACCTTAGCGTTATGTAGGTACATAAAAATTTTATAAAAATAAAACCATCGTGATTTCTAAAGATATAAATCGTAATATTATGTATTGCGTGTATAGTTGCTCAAAAGCTAACGTATTTAAATTGTAGAAAACGTCCACGATTTTTTTATACTCGTCGAATGTACTAGGAACACTTTTATTTTAACTATTTATACGTATCATAACTTTTAACGGTTTCTGCGACGGACCAAAAATTACATTTGGTACGTATCGTATATGTTGTTGTTGAAATAATACGTTCGCATTGGTGTTTGTCTAAAAGTATTGGAGGAACGACGCGTTTTGATGTGCGATGTTGAGGTCATCCGAGTTCACGGTACAAAAGTATCGGAAATAAATTACGTTCCCATGATACAATCTCTATAATTCTCCTGCGCATAATGTTGTTGTAATAATAATACATACGAACGCAATATATTATACACGTATTGTATACGTACGACGATAATAAATAACCGTGTAAAAAGCAAAAAAAAAAAATACGGATTAAAAATAGTTTTTTTTTTTGTAAAATTGAACAAATTTCATCTTGGACAGAGAGATGCACTGTACGTTCTGTGACGTTTCTGGTGTCAAAACAACTTAAAAAATATGCAAGAGCGTTTCTCCGTCTGCGGGCAGAACTATAATTATTCATCGATAATAGATTTCACACAGACGCACTACGATTTTCGTTACAAAATAATATCGTGTAAAGCTGCCTGGAACGGTTAATTACAAAACGTGACCGCTGCTGGTCTGCTGTCTCGCCACCGCCGCCGAAGAGCCACATCGATTACCGAAGTAGCGTGAATTTTAATTAACCGCCGTGTTTTTCTCCTCTTGCGATGACTATCGTTACATGTTATTTTTATCGTAATATTCCTCGTGAACACGTTCCTGAGTACGCTTTTATAACGTCATCGCCGTGAACGCACGCGCCTTTATTGTACACGTACAAAGTTATAACGCACGGAAATATATACGGGACGTACAGGAATCGCAGGAGAAGTGAAAAAAAATTATCGGGCTTAAGGTCGTTATGATTTTTATACGGCGGCGACAACAGTAACGATAGCCCTCGGATGGTTCGGGGGTATATTTTTGGCCGCCCCGAGATAGGCTGTTCTGTGTATTTTCTAACAAGTTGTAGGGGCTTAGGAAGTTTGAGTTTGTGGTCGAGACGAGAGAAAGTAGACTGAGACGGTTCGGACGTGTGTGCGGCGAGAGAAGAAACCGAAGCGGTAAGATAGCGGTTGAAGGAAAAAGACGGATGGGAACAATCGAAAAGGATGTGTGTGTGTTTAGGGGATGATACGCACGGGACGAGGGTGGCTGAATAACTCGGGACAAAAGTAGAATAGAAAAAGATGTTGACCGATTTTCGAAATAACCGAATCCTAGTTTTTCTGCCACCGTACTTTCGGCGATTCCACCCGTGAAATGGTTATAAACAGGTGTTTTACAATCGTCTTTTGCGCGTACCGCGAGCGAGTCCATACTTTGCGCAAAGTGGTGGTGCACCCCCTGTGCTCATAGGCGCGGACGTGAGTACATATAAACGTTTTAACAAAATGCAAATTGCAGATTGCGTCCGACGCGAATTCAACGTATTATTTTTTTCTTTTCACCAGCCGAGAGCACGTATACCGAGAAGAAGAAGAAGAACGTTTTTCTTTAGTTTAAACGTTTATTTTTTAACGAGCCACGCAACCCGAGTCGCCGCCACTGCCCCTCGGTCGATATACGGCGCGGACCTTGAGTCTCGTCGCTCCCGCGTATAAAATATGCCTGTTTTTCTCTGTCGCTATACACAACAACAATAATAATAATAATATACAGCCGTCTCGGTATTACATACCCGTATAATAATATATCGTATATAATAATATATATATATATTATATTATATATAATAATATATCGAGTCCTTTTTTTCTTTTCGCGCGATCGTCTGGCACGGCCGCGCGTGTTCTTTGCGCCGACTGGTTCGCCGGTACGTCGGCGCGAAATAATAAATACATTGTATCGATATCGTCGTGTAATACGCGTTCGATTTCATCGGAAATTACGAGTTCGCGCGAATTCAAGTATGCCTACGTAACGCGGAATCCGTTTTTTTTTTTATGCAGGCCCGCGAGATCGACGAGGAGAGTGGACTTGTGGGCGACGATCCCATTAAATAAATTAAAATACACCAGCTATATGTCGATACGTTCATAGGAAAAGCGTACGGCTTTATATTGTAATTTACAGTTTTTTTTTTTTCCGCCCAACACCAATAATTTATCGTTTACCTACCATCGTGTATATCATCATCTCGAACGGTTAAAAACCGGATAACACCGTTTGTTGTGTACACACCTCAGAAACGAATATTTCTTTTAGAAACAACAACCCTGAGGTATACAGGCGCATCGACGTGTAGTGGTTCCGTTTGAATTATATTTCGGTATTTGTAATCGGATCTACGGCTGGTGTTCAGATTGTACACCCCGTTACAAGTTCAGACGATTGATGCCGCACGTAATATGTTATTCGTACGTTTCTACGTTTATGTGTAAAAACTGTGCGACCGTGTTTTTAGTATGTATAAATATTTCACGTATTGTAAATTATAACTCTTAGCTGTTCCTATCATTTTCTATGGGTCTATAACAATTTAACAACGCGCCACCCGCCGATATTTTTAAGTAACAAACTATCTCATTATATTAGTACCGTGTTTCGTATCGAAAAAATCAACGAGAAACAAAAAATTGACGTTCGGACGTCTGAATGTTTCTTCTCTTTTTTTCAAAATATTTTAACGAACCCCCACGATGATTCCACGGTCGTCCCCTGTGTGGACCACGGTATACGGTAAAGAATGTACATCTTCTTCTTCGCCGGCTTAAAAGTCCATTCGGGACCCCCAGTAAGTCTTTCCGTTTTTCTCTGTCCACAATCCAGTCTAATGTTGCGTCTACCAGTATTCTTTTCTATACAGTTCCACCTTGTTCTCCGAGGTCTTCCGAGCGAAAGTTTTTTATTTATTTCTTCTGCTGGAACGTTCTTTAATACATCCCATTTATAGATCTCCTCCACACATGCGCCCGGGCCACTCTAGTCTCTTATAGAAAATTTTAAATCTTATACCGTGCGTGTATAAGGAAACACAGTGTACGTAGGAACGCTGTTTATTTTTATTTAACCGCTTGCCCAACCAGCCTTCGTCAAGCACGTGCAGCCGGTGCACGATCGCGATCGAAAACCGCTTCCAAGCACGCGCGCGCGGCCAAGTTCACGGCCACTGGAAACAATACATATTGTAGCAACTCAAAACTCAAGGGGCCTTCACACCGCTGCTTTTTTTAGATTTCCTAAAAAAAAAATTTTATTTTTTAGGGTTTTCACTACGATTTACAACGTAGTAAAAATTAAAAAGTGGTACTGCCGAAAAGTATACTTTACGACTAATTCCAATCGGTTTTCAAATTGAACTTGTGAACATGAAACGGTACGATGGAACGAACTAGTTTGGCTCCGTAGAATGTTCATAAAATTGTCAATACGAGCGTTGCGAGCGCGTACGCCGTTTTTACGATCACAATACTAAAGATACATTGTTATAAAATGGTCCAAATGTCGACGGCTCGTCGGGTCGGTAAGGTGTAAAGGCGTTTCGATAAAGCTCACACACTAATGTCAACTTAGGACTTACAGCACAACTGTAGAAACCGATTAAATGATGTCGGATAAATTGCCTACACAGTACACCTTAAAACATGTCTGCGTGGAGGAATTCGACGCTTTCGGTCGTTGAAAATAATAATGGTTAGATACTCTGTGCGTTTCGTATACGACGCGACGATTAATTTTGAAAAGTACCTACAACACAGGTACTTTTTGTAAAGATTTTGCGATCATAAACGAATGGGTAGCGTATGGAAATATGCTTTAAAATAATTATACAATACAGTTTTCAAAACATTCCTCTTGCGGCCGGCAAACGCTTGTTATCGTCGATTCGAGCTCTATTATTTACGTATTACACACGATATTATCATCGTCACGCTCAAACGTTATTTATTCATCATATTTTATTATATACGCTATTTTGTATGCTTATAGTTGGCAAGAATTATACACCGCCAGCCAATACGACAATTATTATTCAATGATTTATTCGATGTGTAAAATGTGTAGGTGAGTAGACTGTAGACTGTAGATTGCAAGTATCTACCTATATATATACTGACAATTGTATGATTTCATTTGAACTTAACCCTGCGTGCGAGTAACATTTAAATTAACTGTGCATGCATTTAATGTATATAATAATATAGTGTTGTACCTATATATAGTAGCGCCTTTCATGGTGCGTAAACACCGTACTTGAAGTTTTTTTTTTTTTTAAATAAAACATTACTTAATTTATATACTATATTCGTCTTGTGATTTCTGCAGCTGTGGAGGATTACGTTTTTATTATATTTTCTTAATCTCAACAGGCGCATTTAAAGAAAACATTTTTTTTCTCATTATAAAACCATGAAATACGTTCAAAGTAAATACGATTTGAAACGATGCGTATATCATATTTTGTGTTTAATACAATAATTAGGTATAAATGGTCACAAGTCTCTACTCCAATAGTTTTAAATGGATAATCTACCGACAAAAAAATGTTATTATCTCAATGATTAAAACTTAAAATAAAACGAAAACGTGCGATTGTTTAAACATTATTAAATGCCTTATTAGTTTTAACAATCATATTCTTTCAACTATGTCCATTATAGATATTGACTACGACTTGTTGCCAAATGAAATATTTAATATCGAATAATAAAATTGGCCATCAAATATTGATAACCAAAATTTTTCTCGATTTCTGAAGGGTGAACGTACAAATTAATTAATTTATATACACTTATGGCATGATTTGAACCTATAGTTTTATAATATCCTTACCACTTTAGTCGCAGTAAATCACAACGTTTTTCTTACCTGAAACAAAAATACAAATATTACATTTTATAATAAAATAACATCTTATCGAACATACAAAATTATACTATATTTAACTTACCGTAAATGGCAAGTACCTATAACAAAATATTTAAATCATTTTTTTTTAGTTAACAAATGCAAAACCGAGTAGCGGTAAGTTAATCACCAATCTAGATTAGCGCAATCAAATCAATGCTAATTTTATGACGTACTAATTTATTTGTAATAAAATATAAACGAACAACGACGATATGTGACCGTAGTACGGATCACGGTTGAAAACGCTATTAGCCGGCCACCGCTCGCCACTTGTGCCAGTGTGCTACCACAGTTTTTTGGTACACATTAATCATTATAACGTGTAGTTTGTTTGAAAAAAAATTTAAAAAATATACGTCGTAAAAATTCTAGATATGTAGTACCCACGATACTGTATATTATAAGATAAAAAAAACCATTTTTAGATTCTGAGCGTCGAGTTTTTTTATTTCATGTACTATTATTTTCATAACGAACTTGCGACATTTACGTTCAATATAAGATTACCATCGAGGCTGTATAACCCATAGTAAAATTTTTGAATTATGGTCTACACCGAACGGCCAACTTCGCAGCGACGCGGTTAAACGGAGATCGACATTAACGATAATTTTTATTTAACCGCCCAGTGATTACCATCTATATATTTTGTATACCTAATTATATTTATTCGTGTAAATTATACGTAGCACTTTAACGCAGACATTTATTTCAGTAACTGATCGTCAGCTGTGAGTTTAAATAATAATTTTTATCCGGCAATTAAATAATTTTATTTACATACGGACAGTCAACTTTCCGCCGAACTATGCGTGTTTAATTATTTTAGTTTTTAACATAAAAAAACGTTAATTAAAAAAATACAGATATATCGTGTGTATGAAGCACGGATGTTTGATTTAGGTTTAAAATGTTTACGTTTAGGTGTGTGCGAAGCATAAAAACGAATTGGCATATTTCCACAAAACTAATAATGCAGCAATCAAGTCGGATTTTCATTTGAAAACCTGTTTTTGTCTGCACGTTCTGTTTGTCGTGAAATGGTACATAGATTTCTACGTACGCCATGTAACTGTGTCGTATTAATTATTGTCTACACTCGATAAAAACAATAATCGTACACATGGTACTATTAGAGAGTAGAGACCAAAGTAAAATGCACTTTGCAGTACGAAATTCAAATTCGATTTTAATTTTTTATCGATAATTATACTATAGACAAGTTGGCGTTTCTCGTATATACTTCATACACATGCAGCTCTGGTACAGCGAAATACAAGCAATACTATAATGTAGCTTTACTCGCCGACTAAACAACGCTGCTGCGGCAGAAATTCACGCGAAGAATACTTCACATTTTACGCATAACAATCGCATAATGTAACACGATTTCATACGTGGATTTTTTTACTATCATCCTCAGAGTATAAACTATCAAAGGTGTGAATATCCGTTTTACAGATTTTCGATAACTGCAATCGCAGTGGTATATTATACGTATTTGTATAGTGGCGGACGCGCGCAAACGTCGTGTATTGTGTTACTTTTGTTTAACTTTTTATCTCTTTGTCCGATAACCGCATTGTCCTGCACAATAATAATTGTACGCCCGAGTGAATTTTATACGCGTGTGCCTACACACTTGTCGTGTACAGGATGATCATCGAAAAAACAAGTAGCTAAAATTAAATAATAAAACAATCTCGTCCTTACGTAAAATGTTTATAGAAAAATTAGGATTTTTAAACGGCCGTGACTCTTTGTATTCGAGTGCGGTTCGCATGGTTACGATTGCTATTGTTCTACATCCAAATTTGGAAAGTAACAGACTATAAAACAAGATATTCGAAGTATTCCTACTAAATAGTATGTATCATATGATTTGGGTGCAGAAAACTGCAGTCAGCCATTGTCATTGAACACTGCACGAGTTTATAATGGATTTCTATAGAAAAATTACACACTCTTGATTTTATTTTCACTCGATTTTCACATTTAAAAATTTACCGTAAAAGTGTGCATTCGGTAAACGATTAAATAACGTTTTGGTCTCGATTTTTATCACAGTTTTTTTCTAATGCAAGTCGTTTCAATCACAAATTCTTCCTTCCGTACGCTGTGGAGACGTTTCGCTCTACCCGCATGGCCGTACAATTTTAATATTCTTCAATAAAATCGACTGTGAGTTTTAATATACATATATAGTAGTGTATTACGTTAGTGCGGTGTATCCGAACAAGAATTTTCTGAAAAACAAAAATAAACCGTACAAAACGCTTTTGTACACGCTAAACATTTTGCAAAACGTTTCCCGTATTTTATATCACTTTCAAATCCGTGGTGGTGGTGTATCGTATAAGTAATCTCTCCCGGCCGCACGACCCCGTCCACGAGTTTAGCTGCCGGTCGGCGCGGCGGCGTCTCGTGGCGAGTCGATGGCCGCGAGCCGGTTTCGCGCGTAATCTTTGTGCGATCTGTCCGGCCGAGCGGCGGTGCTCTGTCGCGCTCAAACATCGTCATAATTGTTATTTTTTTGCTACTATTCGCGTTGAACGAATTTAAAGAAAATTCAGACGCCCCCAGAGAAAATTTGATTTGGAAACAATATGACTAATCGACTCCATAACGTACTCGAAGCGTGCGCGAGAAAACGGCCGTGTAGCCAAATCCGCCTACAAACACGTTCTGATTTTATCGTGCAGTGCAATTTAGTCGATGTTAGAATCTTCGTCAATCATTCGATCTCGCTGTCGTGTATAAAACTATAATCTTGGCCGTCATCACCTTCTCGTTATTCTTCTCCGTCGCCTTTCTCCCAACTATTCGGGGTCGGCCGCTATCCCTCCACTTATCGCGATCAGTCACATACACATTATAACGACCCTCATAACTTTTTCAATCGTTTCCATCCATCCCTTCTTTGGTCTTCTTCTCCTCATCACAACATGTCCGAACCATCTCGGTACGTATTATATTTTCCCTCATCCACTATTCTTACAACACCAATAATATAACCTCTTATTCATATTCGCTTCATATCCTCGCTTGTAACTCATCCATCTGTAAGCGTTCCCATTTTCGCTACACTCATTCTCTGTACACGTCGGATACCTCAAATAAATAATGAAACCAATCATCTCCGTCAATTAATTCGCGTTGTCTTTGCGTCGAAGTACACGGACGGCCGCTATAGTTTCGTTGCATTTTCATCGGTTTTTTTTTTTTGATTCAAACACCTATTATCTACGTTTTTCTGCAAACAATAATCGCCATGACATATTTCTCCAGACCGCATCAATATTATGTTTATAAGCTCGTTTTTAACTTTTAACGTCTGGTATATTACACTGCCGCTGAGTGCCACTACTTCCCTTCTGCGCGTTTGATAAAATTGTTATTATAGAATGTGTTCTGCAGCGTATTGAAATGTACTCGTGTATACCGTATATTGCGCATATTCGCGTGTATTTAAGTGATTAAAAAACAGATATGCGAATAATACGTGTACTTAAAATGAAAATTTTCACCGTTCGTACGTTTTATACGCGAGCGCGTGTTATTCGTGCTCGGTAAAAACACGCGTGGTGTAGTTACGCGGTAAAACGAGCGTCGTTCGAACAAAATCTATACGAGATTTATATCGTCTACTTGCAAGTGTGACAGTGCCGTGTATTTACGAACACGTTTCGCAATACATCGCATTATTATTATTTCGTTTAAATAATTTACCGCGGAACAAAATATGCTTTGAACGATTTCGTCTCGGTTTTATTACAATATACGCGCAAGAACGACAGGAGGGAAAAATAACGACGTGGGCACCAAAAATCAAACTGCAGCAGTATCTTCTTTTAAACAAGCTTACGGTGAAGATCATGATGACGCGTTTTTGTTTCAAATCGTTCGTTTTTTTTTTTCGGTTTTTGCCGAAAATATTTCAAGTAACAACTATACAATACGTTTTAAACAAGCGTGAGTACTCTAATTTTACTGGATTTTATACATAAAACATCCGTTTTAGCGTTTTAAAGCACTGCAACTTTCTGTAATGTATACCGTTATCACTGTTATGATGTCTTTACCCGTGCTCTTATGTGTTGTAAAATTTCCGTCAGACGTGTAGACGTAGAAATAAAAAAACGGAAAAACAAAACGATCAAGCAATCAGTTCTGTTCTCTGCGAAATCACTCCATCATACAAGTTCTTTAAAAGACTATTTAATTAATCTGTATAGATTGCAACGCGCCTAACGGTTTTGAACGCGTTACTGGCTAATAACGTGTACGCAAAACGTGATTTAAAACATAAAATTTACATTTTCGTTTCGATTTTATACCACAACACTTTTTGCTATCGAGGTATGACTGAATCTCGACCGCTGCTGGTTTTTTTTAATTTTAGCTTCTGAGCAAAACGAGAAAAGACGTGCGTTTTTTTTGTTTTATCACACGCCGACTAAACCGCGTCACTGTCAATATCCCAGTTCGTCCGTGTCAAGTTTTAGCACATTATATTACTGTACGTACTGTATATACTGCACCCACGCGAAACGTAACAAATCTTCCGTGAGATTTTCTTCTCGCGCCGCTGCCGCAACAGGAGACCCCGACTGCCACCCTCCGACGACGAACGATATAGGGTTACGTAAAATACAACAAAATAAAACACAACAACAACAATAATATTTCACCGTAGTCACGGTGTTGCGCAGTGTGTAAGTACAATAGCACAATGTGTATAAATTCGAAATTATTCGTACGTGTATAATACGATAAACACGAGTTGTGCAGAGATCCGTGCGCGCGGGCGGAGGTTTTAAGCTGCTGAGACCTGCAGACGGAGAATAACGCGAGTAAAAAGGTACACCTCAGCAGGAACCCTTCGATATAACACACGTCGTTTAATTTATTCATTGGTTTTTTTTATTCCTTCTCGTGTTGCACAGCTCCGTTTTTGTGTTTCTCCGGCCGCGCGTTGTAACGGTTCGTCGGAACGCGCCGAAAAGTCGATCGGTCTCGAGTGCGGAGAACCGTCTCCGATTTTCGTTTTTTTCTAAGTCCGTACCACACAAGACAACGTCGTTTCCATACGTGCGTGAAAAATATAAATTTAAAAAAAAATGTAAAACCCTCCGGACGCTACAGACGAAAATGAAAAACAATATTCAGTTTTAGCGTAGAGCAACAGTAGACCGCGGCGCAGAAACAGTCGTGTAAATTTCTTCTTTTTTTTTGTAAATCACGACCATACCGCGGAACTTGCGACGCGCGTTCTACACCGTCACAATCGCGTTTTGAAATATTATTCCGATACTATTTGTAGAGCGATTATAAATGTTTTTACTACTTTTGTTTTCATTTGCAGAAATTGATGGTACGCGTTTCGCTGTATAACGCGAACCATGAACGCATAGGTGCCATGTTTTGTCTACGCGTCATAATACACTCGAAAATGAGCAATACTGTAAATTATTCGTGCACAACGATCGTTCGGTTTGAGCAAATATATAAATTTTGAGTTAAACATCGCGATAGTAACGTTATTATATCGCGACTTTTGCGATTACAAACACGTGTGGTACCCAGGTCTTGTCGTTTCACAGCAGCGCACTCGGTCGCGAACGTTTTTTTAGTTTTTACGAGGGTTATCCGAATTTTACACCGCGTTCGTCTTGACTTTTTACGAGCACTTTGTGCGCGGGTACACACGTCGGCGGTCCCCCCATTGTTTACGACCAACACATGGTGTACAATACGGCTTAGTCATGGCGGAAAATCACGGAAGGGTTTGGAGTGTTTGTTCAGGACGCTTCTCGAAAAAATAATAACTCTGTACGTTTATGATAAGTAAAGAATCGTTCGCCGCACGAATAAGGGGAAAATAACGCGTGAATACCTCGGCGTGTTTTCAAAGGACTCGAACCAAAAATAATTCGTAAACAGGATGGACCACGATCGACAAATATACAATTATAACGCGCGTTTCCTGAAAATGTCGTTTATTTATTATTTTTCTGCTGCAGGAGATGCGATTTTATCGTCTGGCGGGAACAGCGCGTATAGTTTTTGTTTGTTTTTTTCCACGCGATAGCCGTTAAAATCTTTCATTATAATTCGTTCCGCCTTGGACCTAAAAAACAAAAAAAACGGTTTTTATATCACTCGTGCGTTCTCTATGAACCTATGAGCATAATATACATACTCGTTCTGAGGCCGCGGACCGAATAGACGTATAAAATCTCTAGCTCTCCTTGTTCGATAATACACCACCAGCCGCGGTTATAGCCGGACATAATTTTCGAGGGATTTATAGAAATGACAAAAAAAAAATGTTAAACGAGGTCGCACCGTAAGAGTCTATCAATCCCGTGTACGTAGCCGGCCGGTTTAATTAATTTGTTTTGTACATATTTTCGTCACATGATATTCTTACGGTTTTTTTGTTTTTTTGTTTACAGGTGAACACATTACCTATTTTCGTACTTATTATAAGTCGTGTGACGAGAGAACGGCCAAGGTACGCGCGTGATTCCTCGGCTTGGTAAATACGTAGTTTTAATTTTTTCTCGCCTTGCAACGTACGATTATAGCAGCATCCGTCGACGTGGTCGTTTCAAGCCGTTCGTCGCGCGGCCGTTGGGTTCTGTTGTCGGTGCGCACGTTTCACTGCATCTCGTACCTCGGCGTGCGTGAGTTCGTGCGTGTGGTTATATTTTTTAGCGCGAGTTTCGGGGAAACGTCTCTCTCGCGGGCCGTTTACGCTGTTCGAAACCGCGGGGTATACACACACCACCGGCGAATATTAATATTGTTTTCCAGAGAATTTATTTATTTATTTTTCGGCTGTTGCAGCGCAGTGTGTGTGGGTTTTCTCTTCCGTTAATCGAACCGTAAACGACGTGTTCCGCGCTCGTCACACAACCAGTGCGTTTATCGAACAAACAAAAAAACGGCTATTAATAATAATTGGCCGCGGCTTAAAACACCGATATAATATATGTATATATTAGCGCTTTAAGATTCGTCAGACAGACAGCGTTTGTGTACGATATTTTCCCGTGAAATCGCGTGATTTTTTTTCTCGTATTTTTTTTTACGTACTCCGTGTTGCGCCATCGTTGCGCAACCGTCGCGCGTAAAACACCGTCTTTTGTGCATTTACGCGCGTATATTACGTACCCGAGAAATGTGTGTTTTGACGGTCCGTAATACACGCGTCGGGTGAAAGCTGTTGAGAGATTCGCTGTCGTATTTCGTGTATATAACGTGTGTGTGTTTATAAATTAAATATCGCACGCGCTGCTTGTCGGTTCAGTTTTTCCCCGTGAGTTCAAAAACTGAAAACTCACTATAATCAACGACGTTATACGCCTCGGTCGTCGGTTCGTTTCGTTGTACCTCGTATATATATAATTGTAACAACACCCGTCGACCGTATCTACGGCGATCTAAAACCGTGTAAAATATACACGCACATATCCCCGATTAACATCATCAGTACGATCAATAAATGTTGAAAAATCCTTATTCGATATTTGTGGAGCGCGCAGATGACTACGAGAATTGAAATAATACCTACAGCGTGAGTGTACGCAATAAATCGATATACGAGGTAGCGTTGACTCATATTAAACCGTATAAATTTAGTAGTTTTCACGAAGCATCCAAACACATAACGCTTAACTATTATTTCGTATTGTATTTTGGTACTTTTTGTCGAAAATATTTTTACTAAAATCGTTTTTGTTATTTTTATCGTGCACATTCGTTTTATTTTTGTTTATACGCGTCACTCGCCCACCTAAGCGCGTATTACACGACTGTTACATACTTTTACGATGTGTACATCACTATCCGACTCGTACAGTCACCATACCAATTAAAAATATATGTTTGTACACGGTTTTACATTTCATTAGCTGTACTGTAGGAAAATATTTCCATGATAAAAACCGTATCGGTTATTTAATAGTTTCGAAGTTTGCCAAAAAAAAAAACCCCCTACAACCGTGATTCGGCGTAAATGACATAAATAATTACACTAATTAGTGGCGCGAGCCTAATTTATATTCGTGTATAATTAACAAAAAAAAAAGAACGCTTTTTGTATAATGTTATCCCGTCGGTGTGAATTATTTCCATACATAAAACTACGGAATTCTCATGATGGAAAAAATTAATTGGGTACATCATAGTTTCTCACTTTTGTGAATTTTTAATACGCACTGCTTCCCGATGTATGCGAACCCGCCACTTCGTCAATAATGTCGAAAATAATTATTGTCATCGGAAACCAACTCGGATGGTTTATACGTGGCTATTATTATTGATTATAATTAGTACACGATGAGGTTACTTCGGAGATTCGGTTAGGTTCCCGGATGTGTGACGTCTTCCGAGACCCCCCGGTGTTCGTTTAAGATTATTATTATTGCACTGCGCGTTTATGTGCTGTAAAAAAAAAAAACCGATTTTATATAAAAAAATAATACATAAAAGTAAAACGATAAAAATTCAAAATAGGCGTTATCGTCCGATACGTGCAAAGCTGGTTTCACGGCGCGCAATAATTTGAGACGAAAAAACGGCCGTTTCGACAAATTTCGTATGTCAGATGTAGGTACGTTTTTTCGTACACATAATTAGGTGGTTTTTTTTTTTTTTGTAATCGTAAAAAATACTAAACGTGCTGCAGACGAGATCAGACGTGTTACTATACGACGTAATAATGTTTAAATATTGTGACATCTCGTCTTCTACTATTGCTCGTGGGACATCACGCGGGGTGGCGTTACTGCCGATAGTAAAAACATAATATATTACACGTTGTCATTGCAACAGCAGCAGCTCACCCGGTCGGACTTGTCGCCGACGGTGGATCGGGTGTATATACTATTTCGTATCATCGTTTCACCTAACCGTCTTGCGGCTTGTTTTTTTTTTTTTCTGTATGTTCATCACTGAGCATCAACTTTGATTTCCGTGTATCAAGCCCATAAATTATGAAAAAACGTTTGAACAGTAAAACACGTATACGAACGTAGGCACAAACAATAGGCTTTACATTTTTTCCACAGTTAATCTTCTGACGTTTCCTGTCGATCGACAGCTCCTAATTGGGTTTATATATATATCCGTGCGCAGTGTAACGCATCGATCGTTAAAAAACAAAAAACGCTTGATGCGCTTCTTCTAAAACGTCTCGCGCTCACACTGCGCGCGTATATACATAACGATACACGTTGTAACATACGTCGGCAAAAGGGTTAATGCGTTTACCGTGTTTGCCCGTTGATTGGCCTCCGAGTGTCTATCAATTATCGGTTTTTTTTTTACATTTCAACGACCGTTTTGTAGGATATTCTCTCTAACGAGGCCCAGCCCACGAACAACTCGTCGGTGGCGACCATCGAATATATTATTGTTATAGTATTTTTTTTTTTTTACACTCTTGTGTATACTTTTCAGAACGCCGATAAAAGTGTATATTATTATTCGTGATTTTTCCTCTTGCCACGGTCGAGCAAAACGGTCCTCGAAAAACCGTTCATTGACTGTCGGGGTTAAAAGGTACGCGTCGAAAATACGCGAAATCGACGATTTGGCGTGCAAAATTAAACCGAAAAATCGGGGACCCGAAACAGTACGAGGCACAAATGCAGACGAGGGTTGGATGCAGTTTTGTTTTGGCCGCTAATTCGGTCCGTTTCCGCAGTAAATGACTTGAAAACGCGGTAAAAGGTAAATAACTGTTCGACGCTTGTGTTCCGCGTGTAAATCGCTGCAGTTTTTATTGAACATAAGTCGCGTTGAAGTTCATTTTTTCCTGATTTTAATTAACGAACATCAGTTTTAACGGGTAAATTTTACACCCACGATCGAATAAAATCGTTGTGCGACTTTAAATCCGACCCGCACCGTTTTTATATAGGTAGGTACTCTGAGAAAGAAAAAAAATTATTATTCAATTACCCGTTGATTCCACGAGAAATTTTCCCGCAAAGTCGATGTCGCCGAATCGTATGAATGAAACGCGATAGAAATTGCCTACACTTTGCTCCTTGATAAAAACAGCCGAAACCCTTATGAACGAACTATAGTAATCTTTAGAGGCGCTACGATATAGTACAAACGTAACCCAGTATCGTCGCCAAAACAACACTGTTATTTGTACAGCAGTGTCTGTATGAAATTTTTATTTTTTATTGATTAGATTATTATCTATAGAACTAAAATACATCGTATTGTACCTACGTTACAGGTCGGTTGATATACCCGGCCGTTCGCATATAACGCGAGGTCCTTCGGTCGTTTCGCGTGTGCATAAAGTACACAAGAATAAATGTTGTTTTTCATAAAACGCATATTTTTATTACTATCCATGTACCCTGATAACATCGTCACAACGTGCGATGATGTATTGATATGCCGACCGAGGCCGTCGTTTTTTCGTGTATCGTAACCTTATAAAAATTTACGTTGATAGTGTGCTGCTCATACTAAAAAAGCCGACGCACTCGGAAAACAAACAACCCGCGGTGTGTCGCTGTAATACAATCGTGTACGAGATTTACGCGTACGTATATAATAATTTACCGTTGGCATTTTCCGTCGGATTAAAAGAATGAAAATAAAAAGTCTTTGAAGAACCATAATATTATATATTTACGAGAATACTGCAGCATCCACGGGAAAAACAAAAAAAAAAAAACACTTACGAATGATTAACGACTTCACGACGACGACGACGACGATGTGTGTGTAAAATATATATATTATATTATACTCTGTTGCGTAATTGCTTTTTCATGTAAACCAATCTTGTACACATCGTCGTCGAACGGATATCGATGAACTCGCGCTGCCCGGAACGACCGTATAGGCCATAACAATAATAATAATTATTATTTTATTTTGTATCGTTTTCGTCAATATAAACATAATAGTGTAGTAGTAGTAGTATACCATAGATCTGTGCGCGTTAATAATTGTTCACCCTATGGAAAAAAATAACGACACACAATAATAAATCGACGACTCTGCGTAGGAAAATAGATGTACTCGGATGCCGAAACGCACTTATACCGCAGGATAGACCGGCGAACGTAATAACACTTCTCGGTCGTCAACTCTGTTTTAAAAGCACAACCCGAATCTTTTATTTTACGGATTCGAATAGTATAATTATGACGCGTTTTGTTATCCATTTTGATGGCACGTTTATTTTCGTCGGGCGCAACTCGATAGGCAACAGTTACTACACGTATCCCGACGGTACGTTGTACGACGTTGTATCTCGTGATGTTTGTTTATTAATTTTGATTTGAGTTATGAAATAACGTTATAATATGTATCCTATAATATGCTTTAGAACAATTGTGCGATACATTTTTTTTTTAATTACAACGTCATTATATTACGTAGTAGTATATTGTTAATACGAGTTCGTAAATTCCACGTTTTAGATTTGAAATTTTTCCTCCTGTTAGAAAAACGAGTTTTTGTCCTGAACCGTTGACGGGGGCGAAAAAAAAAATCCTTCTGTAAACGATTTGAGACCAATATTATATAGGGCCCCTCAGACCCCCCTAGCGTCCCCTATACAGCAACGCAGAACGTGATGAGGTATTACCGGTGGTGTCTTGCGCTTGAGTAAACACCGATTAATCCTGTGTTTCACACCGACTTATCACTACACCGTTTCAAACCGTTCGTCAACAACTCTTTAGTGTACCTACCTAATATGAAAAGATATAACTCGCTCTACAGACGTGTTTTAGACTGGTTAGAGGTTTGGATCCGTGACCGGCCGTCGCTTCGAGTATTTTTCGTTCACAACCTATACCAGCAAACGGAAAAAAAAAACTTCCTAAGCGATCGGTTTTTTAATTTCTTTTGAATTTTGCTGGTACAATTTATTACGACAGCAATTAGAACACGTTATTGAATTCTTTTACCATCCCAAAATACGAAGATAACCGCCCTGCAGCATAACTTTTTAAACCGGAGTCCCGATACAATCGAGCCACCTCAGATATAGGTACGTAATTTTGTCTCATGGTGGCACGTATTTTATTGTACGTGCTGCAAACTCATATTATAATTTATACTCGTCTGTGTGCGTCGTATAATATACACAGTAATAATCGCAAAAAACAAATAACCATGACAATAATATTAGAGAAAAAGAAAGAAAATTACAAAAAATAAACAACCGTTTCCGAACACGATGGCGCCCCTTCCGCCTCATATGCGCCTACGATTCCACGATGATAGTTTGTTGTATAATAATATAAAATGCCTTATATTTGAACATCATACGTGTGTGTTTTTTGGAAGCGTTTGCGTTCGGATATTATAATAATTCTTAAACGAAACGGAAAAACAAATAGAAACTTGTACATTATAATATTGTATTGTCTCCGCGGGAAACAATATTGTAGCGATAATTTGACCGACGTCCTAATCGTATTATTATAATAACGTCGAGGAGCATTCATTCGGGTTATCCGCTGTATACATCCGTTATAATATGTCGTTGTATCCATTTGGCTGTCAAGTCCGATTTCCGTGTCGGATGAAAAAACAAAATAAAAATGGTCCGCCCTGCAACTTATCCTTATTTCGTTTGTCCGGCTCACGATTCCCATGAGTATATTTTTTATGACGATAGCTTGACGGCGAATCCTCGTAAGTAGAATACGTGTATTTTTTTATGTTATAAAAAGGAAAGCGGCCGGGATAAGAGCCTCGTTTGCACTGTCCAAATTTCTCAAGTCCACCAAAGCCATTTCCAAGAAAACCAAAAAATTTAACTGATTTTCGAAAAACGATGATTCGAACGCGCGTCATAACCCGTCTCTAGTTTTGATTGGGATTTTCTACGTTTTCGATTTTATCCCCTTTTTACTAATCAGATAAAAAAAAAAATACATACACGTACATGTTTTTATACGTTGTAGAGAACTTTAGACAAAACGTGAGAAAGTCTATTGAAAATGAACGTCGTATAACAACATCAGTTTTCGGAAATCTCGTCGCATCGATTCGGTGCGTGGCGCGGGAAACCGTCAAAATTCCTGCTGCTACGGCGTTATTTGGATATTCGTTTTTCGCCTTCATATGCTGCAGATCATAACGAACCTTAACGAAAATGATGTACGATAATTCTCATAATGTATATATTTATAAGTTTGTGATTTTCTACTGTATCGTATTAGTGGAAACCGTATAAGTTACGAGAGTGCCTTCCGTAGGTTATATACACCGATCAGGGACGTGCTACAATGGTATAACCCGTTTATAAAATCACGGAGATTACCTATAACGCGTGACAAATACTATATACTTTTGAATGTTATTTTGTATATATTATACCAATACAATTGGCAATAAATAATTTTTGTAAATTAATTTCCATAATACGTCGTAGGTGTGTAAAAAAAAGCAGGTGTTCCCCGCTGATTTATAGCGTACAGATTAATATTTTTTTGAAATTCGTTTTTCACCATAACATGATATTATAATATATATTGACTTGTGCGAGTCGTTACACACTGAGCAGCGGTCGGTGGACGCAAATGATCGTCTGTGCGCATTTACATAATTGCTACACATTATGCGTGAAAAACGTGAAAGAGCCGAGGTGCTGAGCTGTGCTAACAGTTTTCGTATTTTAACGTTTTTGTCCACACACACACGCACATGGTGGCTTACCGAAGAATGATTTTTAAAGACGCTTGTGGAGTAGAAATTTTGTTTGGCGAACGGTAAAATATTCGAATTTCAGACGATTCCGCGGTCGGGTTACCTAACTCGCCTTCTTTAAACTATTCGGACGAAAAATAATAACGTATATTTTGTGAAATAAAAACTAACTCCAACGTATTGGACCGATGCGATCGTCCGGGGGGACACTGCGCGTCTGAAAGCGAAACCGCGGGCGCCGCATTGCGATGATTTCCGGAAGTCGCAAAAACTACCTGAGCCGTGTTGACCCCCCCCGACGCTACTTATTCGGACCGGTGGGTTAGGTTAGGTTTGGCGTGTGCGACAAACAGGTACGCCTAAATAATAACAATAATA
>CM029362.1:18634711-18657345 GCA_017140985.1 Hormaphis cornu
TTAAATTTAATTCTCGTCATTTTCCGACGAGAATCTCAAAAAAAAAACGCACGCGGATTTAAAAAATAATTCACCGCGATCGCTGCAGCACCGTAGTTGTTCGCGCGTATTTTTTTGAATTTTTCGAGTTTTGTGCGCTTGCTCCGTCGTCGTCGTCGTCGCGTGTGCCCGCCCACAGAAGGAGTATTTCGCGTCGTGAATCCTCGTCGAAAGGTAATAGCTGTTATTATTATTACGGATCTTTTTCTCGCCCTCTATCATCACATTTATTATTTCATCGTAGTCAAAATAATCCCGCATTTTCATTTTTTTAAGACGCGAATTTTTTAACAAAATCTCTCGATTATAATAATTGGGTGACATACGTACGTACGTGTTATAATGTAATGGTTTTCGGGCGATTTTGTACCTACAACAATCGGTGTTTTTGTGTGAAAAAATACAAATTTTAAACTAATTTACCCGCGTACAAAAGCGATTAATCGCGAGCGTATTATACTCGAGAGATTTTCCACTAGTCTTTTTTTTAGCGTAAACCGTAAGAGCCTTCTGTGTGAATCAAGTCATAGAAAAAAATTAAATCACAATCATCGTCCGTCTCAAGGCGGCCATTATTTTTCTCATAAAAATCATCTCATTAAAATTAAAAACATCGTACATTTTGAAATTTATGAATCACGGTAGACAGGGGACGTGTATATTATACTTTGCTTGGTTCTCTGTATGTCATTTATCAATCACGTCGTCGTGTACAAACGTATTTTAATCATTCGTTCGGTACGAAACAAAAGTTAATCGCCGATATTACCGGCGTGGTGGTGTTGTAAACCCACGTGTCGTGAGGAAAATATAATAAATTTATAATAATTATTAAATAATAATAACACACTAAATGACCGCAATAGTTGTTGAACGATTGGTGGAACATCATATTACTATCGTGGGCGATAAAATTGTACCTCGTCACTATTGTGTGTTTGCTTGTTATCGTCTACCGGCAAACATAATTTCTGGCTTTTACGATATCGTTTAATTACAGTTTACAAAAACCCGTAAAATTCCAACAGTCCAACAATGCTGATTAAATGTGTTCTTACACGAGTTTTACAAATTTTTTTTTTTTTCACATTGGCAGCGTGGCAATATAAATAGCGTGCAGTGACAAAACGCCCGTCTGGACGTATCATTTCCTCGCGACGTAATTAAAAATATTGTGTGTAATTTCTTCATAAAAATTTGGAAATTTCGTATTTGCGCGCCGATACGAGTTACGACGTGACTCATCAGACTCCGAACGTAAATATTACGCTGTATTAAATTTTACGAGACGTCTGTATAATATTATCGAACATATTATTCAGCCGTAATAAATATCACGAGTTTAATAAAAAAAAAAAAATTTATTTTCCATGTTTTCGAGCAATATTATTTTTACAACGTTTACCGTTTGGGAGTTGGGCGCCTACTCTGAGATATTATTTTTAAAAACATTTTGCGCGTATATTGTTTATCATCTTACGTAATTATAAAATTCTCGTTTTTAAACTTTTGCGCAAACACCGTTGTTCGTACGTTTAATTACTACTACGAGGTACGGTTATAGTTATTTTACAAAAAAAAAAAGTTTTATGCACCGGGAAAACTGTGATAAATAATGTACGTTATTATCGAAATAATTTAGCTCGTATAAAAAAATTGTAATCTACCGGGATCAGATTTTATCGTTTTAATACAGTAATATTGTCATGGTGGAGTTCCGACTGATCTTAATAAATATTTTTCATTTCACGGGTTTATTTTCGGATTTGAAAAATGTCGTGTGCACATGTTATAAGTTCTACTGTTCACACCGGCCGTAAGTAGTTTGAATGTCACAACGACCTCTGTATAGGTGGTAACGCGATTGCATATTTTTTAAAAAATAATAATCTATAACACGATATAAATTATTATATTATGATAATGTGTGTTTAGTAATCTGTTCTAAGAACGCTTAATATCGGTAGTGTATTATATATACATACACGATTTGGACGATTTTTTTCCGGGCCATTATTTTAAATTTTTTTCCGTTTATCTCGCGGTTTATCTATACACCGAAGTATCGGTGGATACCGCGGGTATCTTGATTGTTTCGGGCACTCGATACAACGGTGTTACAACTTGAATTAATGTGTGTTACACGCGTTCCGTTTCTCTGTCTCTCCTCCCCGTCCGATAGCCGTACACTTATACTCTGTAACGTTACAAAACACTAAATGTTATAATGTACTTCTTCTTTGCGAGTTTTTTTTTCCTACAAATATCATCCCCCGGCTTAATTTTCGCCGTTATTAAAACAAAAAACAAAAACCCTCGGACCGCCGCTCATTACTGTCTCCGTCGTCGTCCGCGGCGCAACACCGGGTCCCCGCGGAAACAATGGAATTATTACGTCGTGGCAGTCGGCGTGAATGGCCGGTGGTTGCGAAGACGCGACTACTAATACTGTATATAACTTGGGGTCGAACTATATAACTGGCTGCGGGCAGACCGTGGCGATTATATTTTTGTTGTGTACGTTATATGTACGTCCGCAAGACCTGCGGACACAAAAGAGCCGAGGAAAAAAAAAAAAGGAGGGTGTAGGCCTTTGTCCAGCCGATTTTTGCAGGGACATTGAGACGTGCGCGTGTGTGTGTGTGTGTGCAGGGACACGCAGGAACGCATCATGGGAAAAAATACTCTGTTGACGGACGTTCTAGGGTTGTTGCTCTACCCCTGCACGCAGCAAAAGGGACTTCTCTCGCGTATAAATGCGTTGAACGGTGTCCGCGAAACGTGTGTGACCCCTCTACGGAACGAATAAAATAAAAATAGTTTTGCCCGTTGCAGAGTAGAAGATACTGCTTGTGCCCGGGGATAACAATTTCGCCAGTGCAACACCGTGTGCGTGCGGGTTAAACACGCCGACTTCTGAGCAATTTCTACGCGTGGTAGTACGCATTTATATCGAATTCGTTTTTTGTGCAACAAGCGCGTATCATCGTTACATTTTGCAAACCGACCTTACGAGTTCAAAACGAAACAAAACGCTTGTTTCAGTTACGACATTGTATTTATATCACGTCACATTTCACTTTGCTTATTATTATTTTTTTTCAACTTAATTGACGTTTTTAACTCCACAGAATATTCTGTTAAACACGTGAAACACTGACGTTGTAAACTATATAATTGGACACCTACTGCGCGATGTTGGTCCGTATAAATTATAATGACAAAACGGCGCGCGTTAAAATCGCCGTGTCTGTTGTGACCTGTACATTATGAAACTCGGAGAATGCGTACACTACAACAGTTCGTTAGAACACACATGCACGTTAATTTATACGCCGTCGACGTAGGTTTCCGACTGGAAAAGGTGTAAAAGAGCAAATTTTTACAAGGGAATCGCGTCTCGGCCACGTATAGTGAATCGTCGTCTTTTTTTTTTTCGTGACTACTAGGCAGTGCCAACTATTTCCCGCATTTTACCGTTAATACCGGCATAAATTCTATCACAATGTCATCTACAAAACGTAGTGTCCGCGTGTTGGACCTTTCAAAATTTAAATCGCTTCGTCTTAACATACACGTCACGACAGTACAACGCGTATCGATCTTTAAGTATGAGCGATAAAGATTTTGAAAAATGATTTGAACGTCGTCCACTCTCGACAGACTTTCCCACGCGTTTTCAACTGTTTTTTTTGTTCGTTTTCCAAAAATTTTAATCTCGCGGCCGATTTTCGTCAGGGTTTCTAACGTGTGCTTAGTAGTTGTGATCAAAATTATGCAGGGATGTTGTTCAGAACACGCCCGAAAGTTGACAACGATATAGGTAAACAATACGGACACGATAAAACGCTCCAAACGTTCTGATAACGGTGTACTAAGGTGTTTGAAAACTATTTATTCGTTTATCCGCTGGGCGCGCGCGTCGGTCACAGTACTTCTATATAGTACTGCGATTATTATAAAATCGCTTCCCAACAACTCGTCGCGTTTTGGTATTTTTCAAATTAGAACATAATATTATGTTTGTTGTAAAAGCGGTACATAGCGTTCGAAAAAATAAAAAAATATATACTTGTCGTTGTTCGACGTGGCGGCAGCAACGACCGTTGTAAAATATTGCTGCGCGTACTTACATTCGACTACATTCGACCATTATTAGATCGACCGGAGAAAATAAACGCTTTGCGCCGCTCTTTATTAATGAACGATCCGTCGATCTAGACACGCGCGTCTATCAATCAGAATGTGTTCGCGGGAAGAAATATAACGCATTTTGAGCTCTGCGTATGTGTGTGTGTAAAAAAAATAAAAGTTGACGACGGACGGACGGACAACATCATCGTTATTATAATATTGTGTTGCACGCTAGGCCGTAATAATAATAAAATTTCTATCGCTTTTTCCCCCGATTTGAAACTCTCGCTCGTTTAAAGCATACGACGATAAATATAAAAATACGCTCTTTATACCGTATATTGCGCGTACCCAATTTTGTAAAAAAATATCAATTTTATTCCGGCAGAGTATGGTGTGTGACTTGGCGCCGTATAAACTTATAAATAAATAATAATTATCGCAATATGCTGCGTTGTGCAAATAATTGCTACGCGTATTATTGCGTTTACGGAGTTTGGAGGAGATTTTGCGCGTAAAATAACACGTACGAGATATGACGAATCGTCGTAGTAGAGACGTGATGCGCTTTATATAAAAATTAATACTATTATATGATAAACGTATTCATAAAAATCAAACGTAGTTAAATTAACCGGCAATCGTTATAGGTATTTATTTACGGTCGAGTGTTATTTAAATATAAATACTATAATAGTCCACGTTACGATTTCTGGGGTTTTTAAACTCCACGCAGCAGACACGCGTTCTAAATATATCGGTGCCATTCAAAAACCTGCGTAAAAATATTGTGTCTCACAATGCTGTTGAAATCACGTCAAAACGAAACACCAAAAATCCCTATTACAGCGAAATTCTAGATTTTACATTTTTTTTCCAAAGTGGTACGTATTAAAAGTATTTTCTATTCTCTCCAAACGTGATAAACACAAATAAATATGTTTCGATATTTTCTATACACGTACCAAAATTTGCCGATTTATATTCAAACAATTAAAAAGTTCATAACTAGTTTGCTGTGAGTTTTAAGTACCTACGATGATCAATTTTGAGCGTTTGATATTTGTATGATATATTCGATTGCGTTTACTCGGATCTCATGTAGTCTTATAATTTTTCGTCATATTGCACGCGTCTTAAAACTCTCATTTCAAATGTTCGCATGCCATTTTTACTTTTTCGGCTCTCGTTTATACTAATCCGTCTTAGTGAATTTGAGTACAGTAGTTATCACTCGCAGTTTTACATAATATGCGCGTGTTTAAAAACAAAGTCGTTTACGCGGCGCGTGTGGATAGGCAACCTAAAATACATCAACGACGCTATGTAGTATTTCTATTTGATAATAGTAATATTGTGATGTTATTAAATTTTTACATTATTTTGACGCATTTTGATAATTAATATCTAATAATTGTTATTTAAACGTTTAATGTGGGATTCTAAAAAAAATTTCGTGAACAGCAAATGTAAAAAAGCAATAAAAATTTGTATATTCCGATGTGTTTTTACTACGAAACCACTGATTATCGATAATACTCTCCATTAATTATTGAATACTAACTTTTTAACTAACTATATTTCATTTATAAATTAGGTAACTCAAATATCTAATTATATTACAGCCAACAAATTTATTAGAATAATCAATTTTGATCTTTTACCAAAATATGTGTTATCTACTCCTACTATATGTAATAGTTAACTATTAACGACCAGCAGCTATGAAAGTATAAATGCGTTGGGTTATTGTTTGATTATATTTTTTTTTTATAACTATTCACAATTTATAGTGATGATAATAGTACACATTATAGAAGTCTTGATATCTGAAAACGTGCCGTAAGAATCATCGTAATTTTTCAGTATACGTGCAGCCGATACATTTTCGTGAAATCACCTAAGTTTGATTTCGTAAGAAAATACTATATACCTTCAGGTTTAACGTAACTTAATAATTTTAATAATACTTATTATCCTGTATCAAAAACTCCCCGTGTGTTGAAAAGTACGTCAAGTGCATTATGAAATATAATATATATAGTACGCAAGAACCCGCGGATCCTTGAAAATTATTTTTCATTTAAAGCCGATATTCGTATACCTAATGTACGTCCTTGGATAGACTTAAATTTTCCAACTCGAAAACGTGTAACTGAATCGTTGCGTCGATATTATTATTACAGTTTGACCCTTTTAACCTTGGATAATGTGACGACCCTTGCTAAATGGAGTGCAATTATGGGTATATATATATACATATTTCCTAATGCTATACTTATGTAGACTACGGTAAAAAGAATAATATAATGGTTATAAAATTGAATAATTTAATAAAATATTTGTATAAACGTAATTACATTAATATTTTATACCTTAATACGTATTTTATACCCGTACTTAAAAAAATCTCGGTAAAAATTAAATTTATGGGTGTGTTTCTTAGAAAACCGCATTATAAGTAATGTAAAAATATTAAATTTAGATACTATAATATATATATATAGCCTGAAAACCTCGTATGTATTTTTTTTTTTTTTCAAGTAAGCGAATTTTTATGTATTGCTATCAGTTATACCTATGTGTTTTTATGGTGATTTTTATATTCGTGAAAGTTATAATGTCGACAGAGGAGATAATTTTTAAACATCCTAAGACTAGATGATAGGTAACAGTAGGGACTGTACATTTACTCTTTTAAATTTCCAAAACAGTTTATCTGGAAAAAAAAGTCATCCTTCAAAATTGTAATTTAGTATATTATGTTTGAATTTTAGTAAAAATTCGTCGATTAGGGTAATGGGCCACGCTTCAGTCAGTGGCGAAGGGAGATCGGTGTACGAAATCTAGGAAGTATTATGGAAAACCTGCAACGAAATCGCAAAAAATCTGCAGAAATCTAGTGTACTATATCAATCGCGAATTTCCCTCAGCACAAACACTATACTATCGGCGTGTCTTACTATGCATTATATTATAATATACACTCAATTTCAAACGCAATTAGTTTTATGTACGTAAATCATGTGTACGAGACGGTTATTAGTCGTATTACTCGTCGACGGCGTTGTATATGCGGAGGTGACGAATAAAAAATATCGTCTTATCGACCTGCACGTAAAAAGCCATTTTATATTAATCCAACATTTATTACATTAAGTACTCCAACGTACAGTATAATACCGATATTAACGACGGGAGTTTATACGGAGTCCTCTCTGGCTGTTTGCAATCAGACACGCAGTTAATAATTGTATATTTGTTATGAATTTTATACGATATGATCGTTTTATTATTGTAGACGTCCGCGAGAGAAATATTCTTTGATTTTTTACCGTTTTAATCATAATAAATGTAGGTATAGGTAATACTATCGCATTCGTATAACCTATATGCATTCGAGCGTGTGCTAAAAAGCGGTGTAAGTCGGCGATAATATTGCGATACGGTAACAAAAACAATTTTTCGGTGACCAAAGTCATTCTTTCTTTCGTCACCATCGCGGTTTTTATAATATGCAGAACCAGCAGCCACTGTTGAAGCTTCTGTTGGTATAACATTAAATCCTGGTAAATCATGATAATAAGTTACGATAGAACGCTACGGTTTAACTGTACTACTGTACTACTCGTATATACTTAAAAATCGGATCAACTACGCGAAAAACACGAATCGCAAGACGAAAAGCGCGTGCGGGACAAACAAGTATGGTAAAAAAAAATGAAATATTACTTAAATATTTTTAACGAACGATGTTTGTATATAGTTGAATTGTAATGCGGTTTTTTATACGTGGATATTGCGGGCGCCTTTTTTACCATCTATCTATCGGACGCGCGCAGATATCGCGCCGTCTGCCGAGGATAATTTAATCGGCGCGGGCTGCGTGACGTTTGTGCGCGCGTTTTTTTATTATTTTTTTTTATCTTCCGTTTATCGGCACGTCGTAAAAAGGCGGCCGCCCCGCCCGGGCCGGGTCCAGCCAATCACGGCGGAGCGCTAAGCCCACGCACACAGCGGCTGTGCTCTGGCGGCGGCGCGCGCACTCTGCGCGTTCGGCGGCGTTTTATCGCCGCGCGGCACGAAAGAAAATTAAATTTTGATTAAAATATTATTTTATTTATATAATATTAATTTTAATATTTAAAATATTAATTAATTTATTTATATTTATTGATAAAAAACAAATTTTGTTCTTTGAATTTCGTCTCGTTTTTTCGCGTCGATAAAAAAAAAACGTAATAATACTCATAAACAGGTGTAGGTGTAGGAAAATTCCAAAAAAAAATTACTTGTTTGCGGTGTATAATCATGATACAGTATTGTATAGATTGGCTGCTGCATCACGTCGTTTCTAACGGCCGTTTTGTTACAGTACAACGTATTGTTTGTATTAAAATTCGAGCGACTTTCTTTACGCGCGTTTTTTTTTTTTTCGTACTGCGATTATTTATTCACTTGGTTTGCGATTCGGAAATATTCTTGTCGTACGTTATACGCGCAGTATAGGAACTACATAAAATACACGTATCGGCATGCGACTACTATTTTTTCTCCGTTTCAATATCGTCCGTTCTCGTATAGAAAAAAAAAATCATTTACGAGCACAATGAATCTCGTGGTTAAGAATTCTTTATATATATACGCGATAGAAAATCTCAACCGTTCTCCTGCGGACATGCAGCGGCTACTGCCAACTGCCAGAGGCTGTACAAACACGCATATATATACGCACTATCTGTGTACGTATTTAATTGGCCGGAGGAAAGAACGGAGAGAAAAAAAAAATTGTAAAAAAAAACCACCGTACGAACGGATCAAACCGATTTTATTTTACGACCCGACATCAATCTTCGCGACTATTGTCCCGGCTGCGAGGAAACGTAGAGAAAAAAAATCCATACCTCGTGTTTATTATTTATATAGACGAGTTTATAAACTGCAAAATGTTTTATTGTAGACGCGCGCGTGTTTCGCAAAAAGAAATGGGGAGGAATAACAATAAATGGTTGAAAAAAAAACTTCGGTAGAGCGGTTGAGAAATCGCCGGCGGCGGCGGTGGACGACGACGCAACTGCAGATATTTCGAAACGTACGCGGGGAAAAAAAAAAGGGATGCACGATAATTGCCAAACGGACCGTGTTGTTCTGTGAACACAACAAATTCCGTGTGCAGCAACGCGGGAGTAAGTACTGTGCGGGTAACTGCGAAATTCACCGCCCAACTAATTTTGCCAAAAAAAAAAGCCCGCCTTCCTAAAACATTTATACAGTGCAAACTCTCTTTGCTTGTACGACGTTTAAAAAATTATCGTAATTAACGACGTGGTGCGTAAAATATGAAAAATTGAGAATAATCGTCATACTATCACGTGTTATTGCACGCCGGTGTCGTGGTGAGATTTGTCTCGGGAAAACGCTCTCTGTTTTACAGCCATAATAAATAAACCCCCGATCGTGTTATAGCGCAAGTTGTATAGTTCATTCGTTATTCCGCACATATCACGTGGGTCGTTTTCCTCATACCGTTTTTTTTTTTTTATGAATGAACCGTGCCCGTTTGTCGTGGGTGCAGTCGTGTGCACCTGCACAATGGCGTACAACTCCAGAGTCGTCGTACTACGTCGTGCACGCGTTATAATAATACAGTCATCGTGTACGGTTGTAGACACAGTGCATGCGATATAGTAAATAGTAGTAGTAGTAGTATTTTTCACCTGTGAAGCCCGCCAAACGGGTATATATAGGTCTGGTCGGACGAGTTCGTCGAGGGTCCGGTATTTCAAGAAATTGCCCTCGTCGCCGCGCCACGTGCCGCCGCCGCGCGGACGGGACGGAAAATACTTTGATGCGACTTATTATATACCGGTTTACGTAACGTACAAAAGTAACACAATGTAGTGGTGCCGTTCGACGACGAATTTTCAGCAGGTTTGAATGAATACACGGCGTTTTCCCGGAGGGATTTGCCATCATTGAAGATTTTTCCGGCCACGAGAAGAACACCGACGTCGGCGGTACAGGGACGGGCGGTGAAAATTCAGCCCGACCGGTCCGTGTATAGTCCGCTCGACGTGTCGTCTTTGCAGGGATAAATTATACGTACGAAAGACACGAGCAGGCGCATCGCGGGGTTTGACTGTGGGCTCCGTAGAAACGGTCTTACGTTCTACAAAATCTGAGTGAAGTTATTATCGCCTATTTTTTTTTCCCACGAGCTTTTTCGCGCCTGTAGCGCAACAACGCCGACGATTAAAACCGTTGTTGTCCTTGTTCGTTATAATACAACGTAATATTATAATTAGAGCAGAATAATTCTTCGCTCGGGATGATCGATTCGCGGTAATTAATCGCGATAATCGTACGGTTTAGTCGTTGATACCGTGTTATTATGATATTACTCGCCTCCGCGATTTATTGCCGCCGTTCGCTAAGCAGCAATATTTTTTTTCACATTGATCTGCTGCCGCCGCTAATCGTGTATTGTGGATGTGATAATAACGTGTTCAAATGTACGAACGGATTGTGCAGGCGCCACGTAGGTCGATACCTACAAGTACCTATAAGTTTATAGTGTACAATGTGTGCCGATGGTAGTAATTTTTTGCGCGACGTAAAAAAGCCATGAACCTTAACGCCGCGGTCGGATATATATAGATGTATATTTATCGTTAACACTTTGTATAAGATGCATGAATAATTTATCGTCGATTATAATGCGACGTGCATATTACAATTTTGTTGTCAGAAACGCTCGAGCGACGGGATAATTTTTTTTCTATAATAAATATGTTTTTAATATCATTTTTATTACACCGCGCATGATGTAGGCCAAGTCGCGCAGCAGCTCGGTCCGACCGAATTTGGCCCTCGCCATCTACCACATATTTTATACCGCTCGAAACGACAGTAGTATATAATATATAATAATTATAACGCTAATATATATATATATAATAATTATAAAAACGATCCGTCCGTCAAGTCCGCGATTTTCCCGGTAAGGAACGTTTCGGCGGCCGTTTGCGTACGTGACGCGAATGTGCGAGACGACCGTTCGGCGCGCGGCTTTATTACATGGATACAGAAAAAAAATAATGATAATTTTCCTCGCCCAACCGACCCCGATCAAAATCGTTGTCTTGTTCGAATTTTTTTTTTTCTCTCAGCTCGTATAAAAAATGTTCGGGTATATCGCCCGACTTTTATTTTTGACAGATTTTTTCGAAAATTCACGTCGTAAACAAAAACGCCGCCGCGTCTCTGTGAAAAATAAACGCGTGCGTTCGCCAGTTTTCCCACGCTGCTGACCGTTTCGGTTCAATTTTCTTTCCCCGATAACTTCCGCATAATATATATTCGATTGTACACAGAGTGCCCGGACAACATCCGAAAAAAACGATTATTTTTATATTTAAAATGATCTGCAGTACAGGCTGCACAACAAACTCGCGTGTAGTTACAATAACGCTATAAAATATGTAATGAATTTTACACGTTTACTTGCTTACTGCAGGCCATGTGGGTACCTCCTAGAAACGATCTTCACGACCTGCCGACCTCTACTCTCGGCGTTCCCACAGCGTTTAGACGGTTATAGAATTGTGCAGGTATAATATGTGCTCGCGGGTTTCATCGGGTCGGACTGCAGTCCGAAGAACTCTATAACGTGTTTCTTCACGGGGTTAAATCGGTCTTTTACGCGTGTGTGTTGTTACATCCGCACGAGTCGCAATAATATTATATTATTCACTAACCTATTAAGTACCGCTGTTACCCGCGTGTTAACAATTGTTATTGCAGGATTGTTTGCGACCGCGCGGGTATATCGCTGCGTATATATTTATAGATCCTGTAGGCCAAGAGAGCGTCAAAACGCAAGATATCGCAGTGCTTAAAAAATGTTATTCGTTTTTTTTTTCAAATTCGATTATATTATCGGTTGTAAAACGTTAAACGTTTGTAAACGAAATTGGTTTTTTTGTATGATGTACGGTTTGTGATATTTTCAACAGCTGCTGTATAATATACCGCGATCGCCGCCGCGCTCCTCTGCTACATAGATCGCTGAGGACACAGATATAACATCGGTTGACAAGTTAAGTCACGCTAAGTACATATTTATTAATGCCGGTTAACAATTGTACATAATAATACGCGTGCACTTCTCCGGGTGGGTACCCTTGAACGTGATGTGATGGCTGCAAATGGCAAACGTATCGCCACCGTGTAACAATTATTATTATTATTGCACATCTCTCAACTACAGCCGTTGCGAGCTCGCATTTTTTTTTTCTCTCATTGGTTTTGTACACACGGTCAATGTTATCTAGTATAAAAAGTTATGCGGCCAAATCGATTATCCGTATATTTATTTGCCAGTTAGTTGTTCGACACGATGTAAAATGACATGTTGTTATCATACCGCGTCCGTCTCGTCGACGCAAATATTTTATTCCGTACAATATCGATGCATATTGTAATATACAGACAGCAGGAGTGCGGTAAATGTTTCACAGTAACGATTTTTCCGAAAAAAAAAAAAATTTAAAAACTATAAATTTCTTGTAAATATTTCATGCGTACGAACAACCCATCCTGTGATAATTTACCCAGATTATTCTTATCGGGAATTTATTTTTTTAAAGTTTCTGTGATACCTATATATATATATATAGCTTGATTTGATTTTTTTACGTACAAATATTTATTTATTCTCATATACCTAACCAGTGTCGGATTAATCGCTGTATAATACTGGACATGGCAGCGCAAAATTCCGCTCGCACCGAATTTCTGTAAACGTATTGTTATACTTATAATCGAAACGACTATAATGTTTTATGCTGCAACTCGATCGTTCGCGGTCTATATACGCCGTGTCGTTACGCGTATTTCCATCGTATAATATACGTGTTCCTCCGTACTTTTGTAACACACGTGTAGTTTGTATTTCTACGTAAGGTTTGTTTTATAAATGGGTTTTGAAAACAATCTCCTCGAAATCTCAAATCGAACACTAAGTAGCGCGAGTTTTTTGCGGTCTGCCCGCTAAAGCGCACCGCGATTACTCCCGGAGCAAAATACCAGAGCGATAATAGTCCGTCAGGTTTCTCCAGGCCTATATAATATATACTTGTACACAGCACGAATGCCTACAGTTTGTACACGATGACGTCCGACAGTCGTAAAAATCGCTTTGGGCAGCTCAATTTCTACGATTGTTAAATTATGTATGTATCAGTGTGTTTTCAAAATCCCATCTAGGCAGATGACATTATTTTATTAGGAATCGGTGGCCCGACGGTTGAATTATCGTGACCGATACGAGTATTGGATTTATAGTCTGCAGCGGATTTAGCAACATCGGAGGATGCGACGAAACATCCTCTCCCGAATCGCACAAGGTGATTTTTTTTTTAATACGCTTTCAAACGAGATTTCTTTATAACGAGTACCGAAAATTTTTGAGCACACGCGGCGATGTTATTGGCGGTCGTCCTTGTCATTTCGCGACTCGTTCGGTCTTTGTCGCGGTGTAGTGATATCTGTATAAATGTATATTGTGCCGCCGCGACTACCAGTCGGTGTGGCTGTTACACGCATCATGTACATTGTGCACGATATACAGTGAGTAGCGAGCTAAATCGTACCACATACATCATTAAAATATACCTGTTCTGCATAAAATAAAATCCGTAACTCATGAGGGCTAACTGCTTCTCTAAACTCGGGTGCGCGCGATCTGTCTCGCCGCGGGATCGTGTGCGCGGCGGCGGTACACGCCGTGTGTTAAGCCGTGGCGGGCGGGCGGACGCCGGACGTCCTTTTCGTTTTTGACGCATAATTATTTATTCACCGACCTTTCGCAAAACAGGATTTTCCAGTACAAAATAATATAAAAATCAATCGAGCGGTTTTTACAACTTCTCTACATTATTACGTACACACACGCATCATATATTAATTAGGTACCTACCTATTTATATACTTTTATCAAGAAAACGTTTGCTCTAGGTCGATATGTACACCGGCCCGCGCGTTCGTATATTACAAGTCGACATTTCTCGCGTATTTACGTCGCTCGTTCGTGGGTATATAAAATAAATATATATGTGTAATATACGTATTTTTTTGTCGTAACCTTCCCCGATAACTGGGTTAAGTTGAACGGGTCTGTTCATGTTATATAGGTACCGACAACGCTTTATGGTGTTCGTCTTGCAGCAGACGACTCGCTGCTCGAAAACCTAAATAAACCTGTGTTTTACTGTCGCGACATGTGTACATGTTAGTAGACTATAGTTTTTGACTACGAAATTCCTCTTTTTTTTTCTGTTCCTCGCGATGATGCTTTTTAAAAAAGAAGGCCGGAGCTGCGAACAGCCGTAAAACGAACGTTCCGCGATTCCTCGACCTAGAGAGCACCACCACGAGGGTAATTTTTCACGGGGCGCGCTACTAAAACGTTTCGTAAAATGTCCCAACTCCGAGCGCACTTACACTTACTTCGAACAACAACTACGACGATCTTCTCACAAATCGTAGTGATGCATAATTTTCATGGCAGTTGAAACGTATATACGTAACGGATACGTAAAGCGGGATTTACATTTTTATCGACTTCCATAATCTCGTTTTCGGGGGTAGACGCCGTATTGTTATAATCACACCGCGGTCCCGAGGCGCGATCGTCGTGATTACAGTGATTTGCATATTACGTGCCGCGTCCGCGTTAGTAACCGTGTATATCTACCCGGCTCTACTCGAAATTAACGGTGCATTATATTCCCTTCCGCGGTGTGTAACACGTTATGTGTGTATTGTGTGTATATTACTCGATAATTTTCTTATTATTTTTTATCTCCCACAAATAATTGGCTCCGGCATCTATGTACATGCTGTGCCTCCTAGTACACCCCGCGGGTCGGACGATATAAAGCGTAGATACGTACGAGACGGAAAACGATCGAAAAAGAGTGTGTGTGTACCACCGCAGTGTCGTCGGTAATAGCGAACCGACGTCAACCGTGTGCCTGTAATTTTCGATTGTGTAAAAAAAAATGTTTTGCTCTGTTTGACGATTTTATCGTTTGTTTTCGTGGGTATATATATGGCCGTTCCTCTTCGGTAGATCCGGACGTACGTCGCGTCATTGTGTCATTTTTTCAACCGTGTTTATTTTTTCCAACGCCAAAAACCCTCATCGATTCCCGACGCGTGTGCTCATAAACGGTGACCTATTTATTATCGAAAATATCTCTGTAACGTATATTATTGTATTTACGTCGAAGAAGGGTGCGCGCGGTAAACAAACCGTGAACATTTTTTCGCGTAATCATGAGAATTTCGAGGTGCCGTATAATAAAAAACCGTTACACTTTGTATACACACACACGCACGCACGACCTTTTTCTCTAATCGTGTAATATTTAAATCGTACCGAAACGACTTTTGTGCTCGTCTATAAGCCGCGCAGTATAATTTTATGATAATGTCATTTGATTAAATTTATAACGAAAATACCCGTGCAGCAGCAGCTCTCCTCTTCCCTTCGGCGGTGCGGAAAAAAACAAATATTGAAACGATAAACGCGCGGACGACGACGCTGCTGCTGTGTGCACGGGTGCCATAATACGCTCCTCATTTGTCAATGTCGACCTTTAAATCCTTTTCGCATCAAATGCTCGGCGTGTATACTGCACGCGCACATGTACTACGATATAATAACGTCTCGGTGGTAACCACCGTGCATTGTCATGCGTGTGTATGAAACGGAGAGAGCATAAAAAACGGTGGAAAAAAAAAGTATAAAAAAATCGCTCGTTGCGCAACACAGCGTCGTCGTAAATGATTTTCAAAAGGGTTGTGTAAACACTGCGCCGGGAAGGAAGCCGCCACGTCGCGGGGTGTATAAATATAATAATAACCCGGTGACGACGGACTCGTCGAGGATGTATAAGTTCTCATAGTCATAGTAGGTCTCTCCTCTCGCTTTTTTTTTACGTTTGGAAATCTTATAAAACAATTAATCACCCGGGGGGGTCGCTCCGTCACGTCCGTACGCGTTTTCACCGTACATTTTTTGTTGTGTCCCGATAGGGTTTTCGCTCTTTTTTTCCACGCAGGTACGTCGCAAAATGATCACGAGTGCATGTTTACGATTAACCGATTGCTCGTATCTATCCAATACACGTATTGTACTCGTGGCGTCCAGAAACACCGAATTCCTCCGAGGTTTCACACGGGTTTTTTCTTGTTTCGAAAAACAATTTTTGAAACGTGTCGTACGAAAGTGCGGCGGGTGAATCGTTTTGATACAGCGAAATACGGATAATAATGTTGTGTGACAACTATAGATGGTTGATCCGTGGCGTGTTGAAGAGAGGCTAAACCACTCGAGTGGTAACAACCGTAATACGACGACGAGTGTTGTCAGCGGGATGACATTCGATTGGTTTCGAAAAATGTTTATACTCGCGAATAAATCAAAAATATCTCGTCATCATAACCGATATCACACATCTGTTGTGATTTTTTGGATTCCAAAACTTTATAAAAATGCCGTCGCGATGACGCGTGGATCGGACGATATCGCTAATGAAATCGTTTGGGGGGTCGGTCGAGTTTTTGACAGATGAGATCGCACTGAAAACAACTGGAAACAGCGGGTTTCGTTTTTCGACACCTAAGGTCACAAACAATAAAACGCACTCGACACATAATCATAATAAGTACAACAATCATTATTATTACAACAATAACAACATCGGTAATAACTGGTTATCCGGAGTGTGTGGGGCGAATGGATAGGTCGTGGTGGTGTGGCGCTCGGAACGAGTTTTTGCGGCGGGCGCGCGCCAGTCCAGTTCTGGATTTATAATAATACTACGTCATTGTGTTATTACCGGACGGCGCGCGCCCGGCTCTGCTCAGAACCCGACAGTAGTATAGTAACACTGTCTCACCACCACCGGTAGCCGACTTTTTATTAAATTTTTTTTCCCGCCGTTATTATATGTATTTCGTCGGGAACAATATTATTCTCGACGTGATTAATATCGTTTTAATCGCGCGCGCGCGTAGAATAGGAGAGACGTCGTGTGATTACCATTATTGTTGTCCAATTATTATTACGGCGTCGCGCGGTGGTAACCGGTTGATCGAACCGGTCGCGCGCCGCTCGTAAACAGAAGAAGAAGAGCCCGCGGGCGATATATTATCGTCCGCGCCGGAACAACAATGCGCTGTCATTCATCCGGCGGCCGATCGCCGTTTCATTCAACCGCGAACCCACCACGTGCGCCGTAGTAGTATTTTCGTGTGCTCGGTTATATATATTTATTTCACACGAGGAATCGTAGTGTCGGGTTTAAAACAAAAAAAACCCGATTTATTATCATTTCGTCATTAAAATCGTGTTTTCCGAAAGCGATTGGTTCCTTACGCCTGTGGAATCGATCGCAGCGTTTTTGTACGACAGCCGGCTTCGACTGTCCTCGCAGCTTTATCGTAATCGCGCCGTGTTACAAGTGGAGAGCAGCTCTCCTGCGGTTCGTCGACGACTTTGTTAGTTTATTATTATACTTTTTGTAACGCTCGTAAATTGCTGTTCCGCGGGATTTCTCCGGGCAGGGGTAAAAAAGTAAACCTTCGTCGGTCGGTTCGACACGTGATCGTTGTGCGTACGACGGCGTTTGAGTGAAAGTAGTCAGTGGATTCTCGTTTGAAATCTGTAACATATTTTTGCCCATTTTGGCAATATGCGTCGCGTATAATAAGATTTCTCGAAAAAAACGCGTATAGCGAACACGTATATATCATAGGTTTCCACGACGTTCGTACACATCGAACACTCTGTGTGCTGTATCAACAACACGTTTTGTTCTTAAAGGAGTTTTAAACTATCCGTCCCGTTGTTATGACTACATGTAGTATACGCTGCGTGCTATGTATAAATTTTGTTACTCGAAACGATTACCGTAACGGGGGACAGACTTGACTGACAAAAAAAAACATCGCATTTATAGGAGTAATCGATTGCCAGGTTTCGACTGTCTGAAAGGTATGTTTTGATTCGCGCAAAGGCTCATATACCATAACTTTTATAGTTCAAACGAAACTCGGCCGCATAACGTAATCGACCGGCGGTATTGAAATGTCGTTGTTTCTACGTGGTATATTGTAAATGTGTATCCGTGATGTGAACGTGTGATACCTGAACGGCGGACGTTTTGTCGCGGGCTGTTGTTGTAGGAGACGGCTGCTGCAGGGTAGCAGCGAGGAGATCGGCTGCGAGCGCGCGGATCGCATCGCCGTCTCCGCCGCCGCCGTTGCCGCCGCCGCCGCCGTTGACGACGACGACGACGACGACGACGACGAAGGCAGCGACGGACGGCATCGCAGCCGCCGTCACCGCGATCATCCGTTGCACCGTCGCGGAGACGACGACGACGACGACGACGACGACGGCGCCATGGCCGATTCGGACGCGAACGGCGGCGGAGGCGCCGTGTCCTCCGAGCATTCCGCCGAGCCCGGCGGCTGGCGTCCGTCGTACTACGAGCATCCGTTGACCGCCGCCACGTCGGCCATGCTCAACATATCGGGCGGCGGCGGCGGCGGCGGCGGCGTAGGCGTAGGCGGCGACGACCAGGGCCAGCATTCCTCCGCCGGGCTGCAGGGACAAGGGCTGCTGCAGGGCGGCGCGCCGCTCAGCTTTGTCTACGAGTATTACAAACTGCCGCATCTGACCGACAAGGACAAGCAGCTTGCCGACATTTGGCCGTAAGTGCGCGATGACCGCGGGAGAGACGCCGCGCGCGCGGCGTCGTCCGTCGCGTCTCGCTGTCGCCGATGCTGCCGCTGCCGCTGTTGCTGCTGCTGCTACCCCTCCGCCGCTTCCTAATACTAGTTTTTACTCGCAACGCCTTTTTAACAATTTTTCGTCACACTTTGTGTGGCAACGAGTGTTGACTATTATTTCTTGGCCGTTCGCTTGAACTATAATAATACGCACTGTGCGACATTGGATACGACGTTATAACACCGAGATCGAAATATATCGTGCAGATTGAAAATCCGAAATTTTTCACCGACATCACGGTACTTATAACAATAACAACGATAATGCGTTTGATTTTAGGTGCTTGATTAACACGGCTTTGATTATAATACAGTATATATATACTGCAGCTATTCTAGCGCTTGATGTTACTCGGCATTTTGGACCACAATTTTTTAGCGAAGAACGCCCGTCCGTTCCTTGTCTTTTAACTGCGTTACGTGACGAGACTGCGGATTGTTTTAACCACGAGGTGTATATACTCTCGAGAAAGCAGCACAATATCGTTGGTACCTTTATGGAAAAAAATAAAAAAACCGTCGATATATCGATGAGAAATCGATGCGAATATTCGGACGTATCACGAAACGTCAAAAAAAAAATAGTCGCCGTATACATCATAAAGTTATACATGCGTGCCACAATGACGAACGGGATACGAAGAAACATCCGAAGGATTTACCCGTACAATACTTGCCGTCTGCAGCCGACGAGAATAAACGAGTATTGTTGTACTGAAATCTCCGATTTGCCGACGAGTTTTAAAAATAAAAAAAAAACCTCTCTCTCCATATGACTCGACTATACAGCTCGGTAATTACGTTTCGGTAGCATGCGCGTAATTATCGATTGTGTAAATTACGTGTATATATACAATGCGACCATGGAAAATTATTGTATTATAAAACTGATTAGTGAAAATTCCGTCCATTCGATAACCATAGTATAGCAGCAACCTTGAAACGGAGGGTATTTCTGCTTTTTAATTTTTTCCTCCAAACGATTGATTTGTTCTGACCGTATATGACGCCCGTAATCTGATGTTTTCAAAAAAGTCTCGAAAACGGATTAATGTTAATATAAGGTAATACAGAGCATATATGTCCCCCAAATTGGATTTTTTTTTTCCCACCTACTATTATCTAGTACATAACCAAAATCACGATTCGCGTACCGTCTCGCCAGAATTCGAAAAAAACGACGGGTGGGTGAAACATTTGCCATCGGTTTTTCACAGATTTTCAAACACATGAAATGAACGGCTCCATAGGTCGAATTATGGTGACTTAGATGGGTTAGATAGATCTGTCTAGCCACTACTATAGGTCGAATTTGAACACGTGATATATACGCTTGTACAGTGCCGGATTAAACATTGGTGGGTGGGCCCCTAGGCAATTAAAATTTTGGGCCCCAACAAAATTATTTTTTACATAAATCTTTAAAAAAATTGTGGTTTTTCGTTTTCACGGGGCCCCTTAAATGAGTAGGGCCCCAAGGCGGGCGCCTACTCCGCCTTATGGGTAATCCGGCACTGCGCTTGTAGTATAACGGCCGCGTGTGTTCACTAATAATAATATCGAGTTACACGGCTCGCGGTGCACACAAAAATTAGGCCTAACTCGCGCGTTTTTCTTACAATTTTATTACGTTCGTGCGCTGCACGTATTTATTACACCCGTTTTATACTGTTATTATTATTATTATAACGTGTTGGAACGTACGACCGTGATCCATATAATTTATAGCCTTTAGGGCGGCTGTACGCAACATATTTTTTTTATTATATTACCCATAAATATATCGTACCAGAGGGTAATAATACTCGTACATATAGGCACAATGATCGCAATTATAGCCCATTGTCGTAACGTATTCGGCCGTCGCAATATTTCATATTATACGGCGCACGCGGGCGCAACCCTTTTCTCGCTGCGCGCCCAGGAGGTCTCCTCGCGGCGCCGCAGCGCGTGGTGACGGCGTTTATCTCCGCGAAATCCGATATTCCGCCGCATCCATCGTCCGATTGTTTTGAAATTTAACGGACGAACGAATCCGAGGATCGTACACTTCTCGGACCACTCCCCTTTAGTACGATTTGCATATTGTACATTATTTAAAACGGCTCTACCGTTTTTTTTTTGTACGTATATAGGGTTGTTAACCGTCTCGCGAATCGCGATCGCATTATGCGTATAAGAAAAAATACCCTCTTTTTTTTTTTATATACATTCGTCTCGGTGCAGAAACGAGCAGTTAACTCCTCCGGTACATTTAGAGCGCGCGTATTCCACTCGGCTGCAGGTAGGCGAGAGTACAGATTTTTTCGAATGTTTTCGCCGTTTTTAGCGAAATTCAATCACTCCGTGGTACACGATATCCGCAGACACTTTTCGACGGAATAGTTTTCTCGCGGCGTTTCCGTTCTATCGTGTACATGACGACAATATTTTAAACCGTGTTTTTTTAATCGTAGCGCCCGTGTTTAAAATTGTTGTTCTGGGCAAACCGAGCCGCTCGCTCCACAGAATCGTAAGCAATAGTTTACAATAACACTACAGTTGTGTACGATTAAACCTTCCGAAATATATTTTATATTAGTGACACGCAGCATGAATTATTCTGTTAAATTTTGTTTTTTACGCGCGCGCGAAAGACCACCAAGACGCGTTGTTTACGAATCGTGCTTTCTATTAAAATATTGTTCAAAATAAAAAATTATTTATGATACGCATTGTTCACCCGGGGTGTTTCCAGTCCATTTAATTTGGCATCGCGTACGTTCTGTTGGGCGTGGTCCCGCGAAGCTTCGACGCATATATATATATATTTCCGAGTAGAGGTGTATATTATAATGTGCGTTATGATAATTTATCCAGTAATTTAAATAATAATACAGTGTATTCGGTCGTGTGACAAACCCCTAAACAATATATGTCATCGTTCGCGCAACACAGTAAAACGTATTTACTCGTCGTCGTATTATACCGTGGATGAACTTGTGTAAAATCGAAAACTTCAAAACTGATGTTACCATCTGCGGTTCTATGTGGCCCCATCATCGATACGGCAACGGATAGCTGGAGAAGGAGATATAATAAGTACGATACGGTCGGCGTAGCGCCAGCTGGATTAAAGGACTATACAGTGGCTTGGACACATTGTATGAGATGAACAATACAGTCAAATCAGTAATGGAATGGACTTGGAAAGAGACCTCGGGGAACACCTAGGATGGATGAATTCAGCTGAAGAAGATCTAAACGGGGAATTCGGGAATTGACACGCACGAGAGAAATTGTGGGGTAGCGCAATGTTGTTTTGGCGGACTCGGAGAGTCATAACAGCCGCAAGAACAAGAAGAAAAAGAAATCCAAATATGGTCGTAGTGGGAGCAATTTTCTGTTTTTGATTAATTTGGACGAGAGTATATTTTATATAACTACGCCGCCGTTTTCGGACGGTCGTTTTATTCGATCAAAATTTATATGTCAGCAGCCGTATACACATTGCGTCTATGTCGGGCGTTAAAGTCTCCGGCCGTTGGCGTCCATAAAATTCACTAAAAATAGTAGTATATTATCTCTACTGAAGTGGCAGTATAATGTATTTTTTT
>CM029362.1:18657745-18687939 GCA_017140985.1 Hormaphis cornu
TATAATTTTATGATAATGTCATTTGATTAAATTTATAACGAAAATACGGCGGTACCCCGCGCAGCAGGAGCAGCTCTCTTCCCTTCGGCGGTGCGGAAAAAAACAAATATTGAAACGATAAACGCGCGGACGACGACGCTGCTGCAACGTGCACGGGTGCCATAATACGCTCCTCATTTGTCAATGTCGACCTTTAAATCCTTTTCGCATCAAATGCTCGGCGTGTATACTGCACGCGCACATGTACTACGATATAATAACGTCTCGGTCTAACCACCGTGCATTGTCATGCGCGTATGAAACGGAGAGAGCTCGCGCATAAAAAAACGGTGGAAAAAAAAAAGTATAAAAAAATCGCTCGTTGCGCAACACAGCGTCGTCGTCGTAAAGATTTTCAAAAGGGTTGTGTAAACACTGCGCCGGGAAGGAAGCCGCCACGTCGCGGGGTGTATAAATATAATAATAACCCGGTGACGACGGACTCGTCGAGGATGTATAAGTTCTCATAGTCATAGTAGGTCTCTCCTCTCGCTTTTTTTTTACGTTTGGAAATCTTATAAAACAATTAATCACCCGGGGGGGGTCGCTCCGTCACGTCCGCGTGCGTTTTCACCGTACATTTTTTGTTGTGTCCCGATAGGGTTTTCGATCTTTTTTTCCACGCAGGTACGTCGCGAAATGATCACGAGTGCATGTTTACGATTAACCGATTGCTCGTATCCAACCAATACACCGCGTACTCATGACGTCCAGAAACACCGAATTCCTCCGAGGTTTCACACGGGTTTTTTCTTGTTTCGAAGAACAATTTTTGAAACGTGTCGTACGAAAGTGCGGCGGGTGAATCGTTTTGATACAGCGAAATACGGATAATAATGTTGTAACGACTATAGATGGTTGATCCGTGGCGTGTTGAAGAGAGAGGCTAAACAAGAACACTCGAGTGGTAACCGTAATACGACGACGAGTGTATTCGATTGGTTTCGAAAAATGTTTATACTCGCGAATAAATCAAAAATATCTCGTCATAACCGATATCACACATCTGTTGTGATTTTTTTGGATTCCAAAACTTTATAAAAATGCCGTCGCGATGCCCCGTGGATCCCGTATCGGACTAATGAAATCGTTTGGGGGGTCGGTCGAGTTTTTGACAGTGAGATCGCACTGAAAACAACTGGAAACAGCGGGTTTCGTTTTTCGACACCTAAGGTCACAAACAATAAAACGCACTCGACACATTATCATAATAAGTACAACAATCATTATTACAACAATAACAACATCGGTAATAACTGGTTATCCGGAGTGTGTGGGGCGAATGGATAGGTCGTGGTGGTGTGGCGCTCGGAACGAGTTTTTGCGGCGGGCGCGCGCCAGTCCAGTTCTGGATTTATAATAATACTACGTCATTGTGTTATTACCGGACGGCGCGCGCCCGGCTCTGCTCAGAACCCGACAGTAGTATAGTAACACTGTCTCACCACCACCGGTAGCCGACTTTTTATTAAATTTTTTTTCCCGCCGTTATTATATGTATTTCGTCGGGAACAATATTATTCTCGACGTGATTAATATCGTTTTAATCGCGCGCGCGCGTAGAATAGGAGAGACGTCGTGTGATTACCATTATTGTTGTCCAATTATTATTACGGCGTCGCGCGGTGGTAACCGGTTGATCGAACCGGTCGCGCGCCGCTCGTAAACAGAAGAAGAAGAGCCCGCGGGCGATATATTATCGTCCGCGCCGGAACAACAATGCGCTGTCATTCATCCGGCGGCCGATCGCCGTTTCATTCAACCGCGAACCCACCACGTGCGCCGTAGTAGTATTTTCGTGTGCTCGGTTATATATATTTATTTCACACGAGGAATCGTAGTGTCGGGTTTAAAACGGGGAAAAACACCGATTTATTATCATTTCGTCATTAAAATCGTGTTTTCCGAAAGCGATTTTCGATGGTTCCGCCCGTGGGAAGCGGAGGAATCGATCGCAGCGTTTTTGTACGACAGCCGGCTTCGACTGTTCTCGCAGCTTTATCGTAATCGCGCCGTGTTACAAGTGGAGAGCAGCTCCTCTCCTGCGGTTCTTCGACGACTTTGTTAGTTTATTATTATACTTTTTGTAACGCTCGTAAATTGCTGTTCCGCGGGATTTCTCCGGGCAGGGGTAAAAAAGTAAACCTCCGTCGGTCGGTTCGACACGTGATCGTTGTGTGTACGACGGCGTTTGAGTGAAAGTAGTCAGTGGATTCTCGTTTGAAATCTATAACATATTTTTGCCCATTTTGGCAATATGCGTCGCGTATAATAAGATTTCTCGAAAAAAACGCGTATAGCGAACACGTATATATCATAGGTTTCCACGACGTTCGTACACATCGAACACTCTGTGTGCTGTATCAACAACACGTTTTGTTCTTAAAGGAGTTTTAAACTATCCGTCCCGTTGTTATGACTGTATACTACATATTATAGTATACGCTGCGTGCTATGTATAAATTTCGTTACTCGAAACGATTACCGTAACGGGGGACAGACTTGACTGACAAAAAAAAAAACATCGCATTTATAGGAGTAATCGATTGCCAGGTTTCGACTGTCTGAAAGGTATGTTTTGATTCGCGCAAAGGCTCATATACCATAACTTTTATAGTTCAAACGAAACTCGGCCGCATAACGTAATCGACCGGCGGTATTGAAATGTCGTTGTTTCTACGTGGTATATTGTAAATGTGTATCCGTGATGTGAACGTGTGATACCTGAACGGCGGACGTTTTTCGCGGGCTGTTGTTGTAGGAGACGGCTGCTGCAGGGTAGCAGCGAGGAGATCGGCTGCGAGCGCGCGGATCGCATCGCCGTCTCCGCCGCCGCCGTTGCCGCCGCCGCCGCCGCCGTTGACGACGACGACGACGACGACGACGACGTCGAAGGCAGCGACGGACGGCATCGCAGCCGCCGTCACCGCGATCATCCGTTGCACCGTCGCGGAGACGACGACGACGACGACGACGACGACGGCGCCATGGCCGATTCGGACGCGAACGGCGGCGGAGGCGCCGTGTCCTCCGAGCATTCCGCCGAGCCCGGCGGCTGGCGTCCGTCGTACTACGAGCATCCGCTGACCGCCGCCACGTCGGCCATGCTCAACATATCGGGCGGCGGCGGCGGCGGCGGCGTAGTCGGCGACGACCAGGGCCAGCATTCCTCCGCCGGGCTGCAGGGACAAGGGCTGCTGCAGGGCGGCGCGCCGCTCAGCTTTGTCTACGAGTATTACAAACTGCCGCATCTGACCGACAAGGACAAGCAGCTTGCCGACATTTGGCCGTAAGTGCGCGATGACCGCGGGAGAGACGCCGCGCGCGCGGCGTCGTCCGTCGCGTCTCGCTGTCGCCGATGCTGCTGCTGCTACCCCTCCGCCGCTTCCTAATACTAGTTTTTACTCGCAACGCCTTTTTAACAATTTTTCGTCACACTTTGTGTGGCAACGAGTGTTGACTATTATTTCTTGGCCGTTCGCTTGAACTATAATAATACGCACTGTGCGACATTGGATACGACGTTATAACACCGAGATCAAAATATCGTGCAGATTGAAAATCCGAAATTTTTCACCGACATCACGGTACTTATAACAATAACAACGATAATGCGTTTGATTTTAGGTGCTTGATTAACACGGCTTTGATTATAATACAGTATATATACTGCAGCTATTCTAGCGCTTGATGTTACTCGCCGTTTTGGACCACAATTTTTTAGCGAAGAACGCCCGTCCGTTCATTGTCTTTTAACTGCGTTACGTGACGAGATTGTTTTAACCACGAGGTGTATATACTCTCGAGAAAGCGGCACAGTATCGTTGGTACGTTTATGGAAAAAAATAAAAAAACCGTCGATATATCGATGATGCGAATATTCGGACGTATCACGAAACGTCAAAAAAAAAAATCGCCGTATACATCATGAAGTTATAATGCGTGCAACAATGACGAATGGGATACGAAGAAACATCCGAAGGATTTACCCGTACAATACTTGCCGTCTGCAGCTGACGAGAATAAACGAGTATTGTTAAACTGAAATCTCCGATTTGCCGACGAGTTTTAAAAATGATATGATAAAAAACCTCTCTCTCTATATGACTCGACTATACAGATCGGTAATTACGTTTCGGTAGCATGCGCGTAATGATGGATTGTGTAAATTACGTGTATATATAATATGCGACCATGGAAAATTATTGTATTATAAAACTGATTAGTGAAAATTCCGTCCGTTCGATAACCATAGTATAGCAGCAACCTTGAAACGGAGGGTATTTCTGCTTTTTAATTTTTTCCTCCAAACGATTGATTTGTTTTGACCGTATATGACGCCCGTAATCTGATGTTTTCAAAAAGTCTCTCGAAAACGGATTAATAAAATATAAGGTAAAACAGAGCATATATGTTGTCCAAATTGGATTTTTTTTTTCCCACCTACTATTATCTAGTACATAACCAAAATCACGATTTGCGTACCGTCTCGCCAGAATTCTAAAAAACCGATGGGGTGAAACATTTGCCATCGGTTTTTCACAGATTTTCAAACACATGAAATGTACGGCTCCATAGGTCGAATTATGGTGACTTAGATGGGTTAGATAGTTCTGTCTAGCCACTACTATAGGTCGAATTTGAACACCTGATATATACGCTTGTAGTATAACGGCCGCGTGTGTTCACTAATAATAATATCGAGTTACACGGCTCGCGGTGCACACAAAAATTAGGCCTAACTCGCGCGTTTTTCTTACAATTTTATTACGTTCGTGCGCTGCACGTATTTATTACACCCGTTTTATACTATTATTATTATTATTATAACGTGTTGGAACGTACGACCGTGATCCATATAATTTATAGCCTTTAGGGCGGCTGTACGCAACATATTTTTTTTATTATATTACCCATAAATATATCGTACCAGAGGGTAGTAATACTCGTACATATAGGCACAATGATCGCAATTATAGCCCATTGTCGTAACGTATTCGGCCGTCGCAATATTTCATATTATACGGCGCACGCGGGCGCAACCCTTTTCTCGCAGCGCGCCCAGGAGGTCTCCTCGCGGCGCCGCAGCGCGTGGTGACGGCGTTTATCTCCGCGAAATCCGATATTCCGCCGCATCCATCGTCCGATTGTTTTGAAATTTAACGGACGAACGAATCCGTACACTTCTCGGACCACTCCCCTTTAGTACGATTTGCATATTGTACATTATTTAAAACGGCTCTACCGTTTTTTTTTTGTACGTATATAGGGTTCTCGCGAATCGCGATCGCATTATGCGTATAAGAAAAAATACCCTCTTTTTTTTATACATTCGTCTCGGTGCAGAAACGAGCAGTTAACTCCTCCGGTACATTTAGTGCGCGCGTATTCCACTCGGCTGCAGGTAGGCGAGAGTACAGATTTTTTCGAATGTTTTCGCCGTTTTTAGCGAAATTCAATCACTCCGTGTTACACGATATCCGCAGACACTTTTCGACGGAATAGTTTTCTCGCGGCGTTTCCGTTCTATCGTGTACATGACGACAATATTTTAAACCGTGTTTTTTTAATCGTAGCGCCCGTTGAATTGTTTTGGGGGGCAAACCGAGCCGCTCGCTCCGCAGAATCGTAAGCAATAGTTTACAATAACACTACAGTTGTGTACGGTTAAACCTTCCGAAATATATTCTATATTAGTGACACGCAGCATGAATTTTTCTGTTAAATTTCGTTTTTTACGCGCGCGCGAAAGACCACCAAGACGCGTTGTTTACGAAACGTGCTTTCTATTAAAATATTGTTCAAAATAAAAAATTATTTATGATACGCATTGTTTACCCGGGGTGTTTCCAGTCCATTTAATTTGGCATCGCGTACGTTCTGTTGGGCGTGGTCCCGCGAAGCTTCGACGCATATATTTCCGAGTAGAGGTGTATATTATAATGTGCGTTATGATAATTTCTCCAGTAATTTAAATAATAATACAGTGTATTCGGTCGTGTGACAAACCCCTAAACAATATATGTCATCGTTTGCGCAACACAGTGAAACGTATTTACTCGTCGTCGTATTATACCGTGGATGAACTTGTGTAAAATCGAAAACTTCAAAACTGGTGTTACCATCTGCGGCTGTATGTGGCCCCATTAACGATACGGCAACGGATAGCTGGAGAAGGAGATATAACAAGGAGCTGTACGATACGGTCGGCGTAGCGCGAGCTGGATTAAATGAAAAAGACTTTACAGTGGCTTGGACACATTGTATGAGATGAACAATACAGTCAAATCAGTAATGGAATGGACTTGGAAAGAGACCTCGGGGAACACCTAGGATGGATGAATTCAGCTGAAGAAGATCTAAACGGGGAATTCGGGAATTGACACGCGGAGAGAAATTGTGGGGTAGCGCAATGTTGTTTTGGCGGACTCGGAGAGTTATAACAGCCGCAAGAACAAGATGAAAAAAAAGTCCAAATATGGTCGTAGTGGGAGCAATTTTCTATTTTTGTTTGATTTGGACGAGAGTATATTTTATATAACTACGCCGCCGTTTTCGGACGGTCGTTTTATTCGATCAAAATTTATATGTCAGCAGCCGTATACATTGTGTCGGGCGTTAAAGTCTCCGGCCGTTGGCGTCCATAAAATTCACTAAAAATAGTAGTATATTATCTCTACTGAAGTGGCAGTATAATGTATTTTTTTCCCCCGTTTCACTCGTCCGTCTCGTCATCGGATCCGCGAATTTCCGCGCGACCGATTGCAATAAAATATATCGCGGTGAACTCCCGCAGCTTCCGAAGCGGATATTCGTGTGTGTGTGTATAGGTAACAAGTATACATAAATTATTAAATTCCGTTATCTATTTTTTATACCGGTACTACTGCAGATATTATATATTAAACGTATAGTACGCTATGTTAATAAGTATAAAAATTAATAATTATGTCTGTTATAAATAACGACCACCGTATTATAAATCATATATAAGTACCTATTCTTCCGTTTGAGAGATTTTTACGACCGTTTGCGAACATGAATCGTACGTATTCAACAAACGTGGGCATTAAGTTAAAAATTTAAGCTAAAAGTTGTTTACTTTTTAACTTATTCGGTTAAAAATTGTGTCGCGTTAATTCAACTTTTTACGGTTGATCATTATTTTTTCCGTTCATCAAGCAAAACCAAAAGTAATTCATTGGCGTTTTTTTATTTCGATCATTTATTTTCCTAACTAACGCGCGGGTTTTCTTTTCTTTTTGTTTGCAAAAAACGCTATCGATATTGATATAACCGTACATATTACATAGTATTATAAATTACAATAATATCATCAATAAAATTGAAGCGCGTATGTGCTAATGCGTTATTTACCGCTCCTCGCGAATTCTGCACGATACTTCATTATTTATTATAACATACCGCGGTATTAGTGACGGTGCGACGCGAAAACGTACGCATATTTGTATGCTATAAGATGTACAAGAATTAAAAAATAAATAGATACAATATTTTATATTATACCTCGTGTAAGACTTCTACGAGAATATTAGCACTATAAAAAATAGAAATTATTTACGCACATAATACAGAGAATTGCAGGCTCATATTTGCGTATAGAAAGTGATCATATCGACGAAAAAGAAAAAAGCAACTCTACATTATGTATAAAATATTATTGGATGATTCAGGTAGATTTCTATACAAAAAAAAAAAATCTACTTGACTTATTAAACGACGGTCAAATATTTGTATTTTCGCCGACCCCCCGTTGAAAAGTTTATGATGTGCCTATGGACACTTTTTGTAGCCGAGATTTCTCAAAAACGGTTGGACCGATTTGATTTCTATCTTTGACGAGATAAAATTACATATCCGGAGTCGCGCGTACAGTGTAATTTTTATCAAAATCTGTCTATAGTAGTTTTTGACGTAATAAACGTTTAACGTTATCGCCAATTATAATAGTACAGTGCTGCAGGCGGCGGTGGAAATGTAATTTTGTTGACACGCTTGAACCGATTCTGTTCTCGGATTAGCATAAAGCTTTGTGCATTGTTCGCTTATTTTTAAATTCGTACAGTATTTTAAGTCAAAAATTTTTGTGTTGCGTGTGGCGAAAAATCTCTTCCTTCACCCGTTCGCCGCTCCGCCGACGAGATTTTTTTATAAACGCGCGTGAGGCTATCGGCGAGACGGCTAAGCCCACTCTAAATCATTTTTAATAGCCATCCACGTTGTTTTTTTTTTTGTTCGCGTCTGATAATATAATCTCTCTAATCGTCAAGTAAAATTTACTTTAACCGCTCCAAGATTTCGACGTACGCAGATAAAATCAAACTCCGATAAGTATGTGCTAAAAACTGTTACAATTAAAATAACGTTATTCATCCTACTATTCGATCGAGCTGCGCGCGGTTGAACGACCGGGAAACAACTTTCTAATAATTATTGGTGGACTCGTGCAATGACATTTTCGGAAGAGTCGCGCGCACAAATTCTGTTAAACGCGGTGAAAACTAACGGACGCGTGTGTATAAATGGGTCCATTAATTTTAGCGTTTTTGACAAGTTTTAGATAAACACGCGCCGGTGCGAGGAATAGGGCGTGTTTTTTCGTTTTTTTTCGTTTTATTTTATTATTTTCGCGTCCGCTTTTTCTCTCGCTATTCGCGTGTACAATATTTTATACGGTATTTGTATAATTCGTTTCGTGCCGACCGAAACCTGTTCTTTTCCGATTCGCCGTCGACACTAAGATAGATTGAACGCCGCAAATCCTACACACACGCATGGCTCGCGTGTACAGCAGACACTCTCGCGCGCGCGCGATATCAAATGTCCAGCGAGATCCGGTTCTGCAGCAGCGCCTGTATTATATACGTTACGGTGTCAAATATTATGCGTGCATGTCTTTCAGGAGTTTTCATTTTCAGAGGTCTTTCACGCCGTTTGAATTTTTTGTTGAAAATCTCGTTGATTTCGCACTTATTGTTATGTCAACAACAACACGTATACGCGTCGTTTGATGGAGGATCCACCCGTGGAGGAGACCGCTGCAGAATGTTCGGTACGCGTTCAGTCCTCCCCCCGATTATCTCCGGAAAGATAAAACAAAAGATTCGGGTGAATGTGTGTTTTTCTCGAAATAACGCCGATGTATAACGAAGACGTGCACGTTTTTCTGCTTTAGTCGGTTTTTTTTTAAACGATATTTGAACGACTCTAAAAATTGGTTTTTTTTTTAAAAATCGTTCCATCTTCGCAGTAATTCTAAATGGTCGCTACGCGTCGACACGAAACCGTGAAATCAAGTGTCCGTTCTCGCTGCAATATGGAGACAAGTGGAAATATACACGTGTGTGTACGCTAAATAATGCAGTCGGGGTACGTCCGCGCGTATATAATAATATCGTATAAATGCGCTAATGATCCGGTGTCGGGTTATAGAAATGTTTAAGCGAGCTGCGTATTATTTATACGTGTATATATATATAGGATTGGTTGTAAATTGACACGTAAAACAGAAAAAAAAAAAATTACGACGTCGAGTGAGTGAGTGATGCCGTGACGAGTTCATTATGACAGGCTCAATGAAGTGATGGGAAATCGGGTGTTCGGAAAAGGGTGCAAACGCGCGCACTTGGACGCCGACGTCGCAGCCCTTCGCGCGCGCGTTTCCAGTCCCTTGTACATAATATTTTATTATTATTATTAAAATAAACTAACTAGGAGAGAATCCGTTGGTGCGTAATGTTTTCCGAAGGGGTGTCGTGCCCGCGGCATTGTTGTGCGTGCGTGTATATCGGGGGTCTAAAAAGGGTTTGTCGTGCGTGTTGTAAAACGAAACCGATCCCTGCAACACCTGTCCGGACAGGAGTATTTATACCTCTACAATACCTATATATCGTACCGTAGTAGTAGGATATCCGCGATAGTACGTATTGTATTGTATGTAAAGCGATGTGTGTACCTCGCCAGTATGATATGTGAACGCTGCAACAATTGCATCAATGACTAACTCGTCTCGCGCGAAAGCCGATAAACGGTTAATACGCAGAGTATCTCGTAAACATCCTCGTTCGCACAGCGATGATCATTTTAATATACTGTAATGGCGAAAAGAAATGAAAGAAATAAAACGCTCGATACTTGCAGTAGGAGGTAACGCCACAAGTTAGTCGCGAAATCCGTGTAACCCGCAACGAAATTGTATGTTCGTCTGCAGTTTCGTGCGCGAGGTGTGAACCGTTCGTTTGTTAACGAATTCCTGTATGTATATATTTGTATTTGGGTGTATTATACTGCGCTTGTTGATTCTTGTCGATTTCGTGTGGGTCGAGACGAAAACTATAAATCGAAAACGAAAATCTAGCGCTATCCGTCGTACGATTTTATCAGTTTTGGCAGCCAGGGCCGTAGCAGGATTTTTATTTTTTTTTTTTAAATGAAGTTTGCAAGGAGATAGTATGGCTAGCGGATAAATACGTGTTTTCACATTTCGGACAGTCCTCCTCCGGTTGTCTGCGCACGCGGCTGCAGCCGTTTTTCTCGCCGTATAAAAAGTCGTCCGTCGTACACGTGTTTCATTAACGGGAAATATGGATTCGATTTTAAAACATTGTGCATCATTATATAACGCTGCTGCAGGTGGTTGCCACGGGTGCTGCGGCGATGGCGTCGCTTTTTAAAAGCCTATTAAATCGCCGTGAATCGATCGACCGAAATGATACAGCGTTCAAAAAATTAATAATTACTATCCCCGTGCGTATAAATAATAATATTCATAAAAAATAGCGGCTACCTACCTACCACTCGGTCGAGAAAAAAATTTACTTTAATGGGATTCCATTATTATAATATATATAATATTAATAGCGTTTTGAGTGGTTCAAACTGATGGGAGGTCCGAGATTAGCCCAATACGTCAATCAACTCGCGCCTGCCTGTCGGTATGATGTGTGTTATACAGCAGCTCCACAAGGCGCGCAACAGCAGCTCTCTCAAAATACGTTTTCGAATTTGTGCGCAGGGTATTTGTTTTATTAAAAACCGCATTTATCGTATAATACGTTATAGCGGTATATCTGTAATATTCTGCAATATACGTCGAGACAGTGCTCGATGCCCATTCGTTTTTTAGAAGATATTTTTCCGCATTTACTACTCATTGTCCCGATGTAGGAAGATCGGATTAGTTGTGTCGGTTAGAGCGGGGCCCGGACAGTAATCATAAAATTTTTCGTACGTTAATTATTTCTCAATTTTCCACAAACGACTCTCACGCGAATCTTTTCGTTTTTCCTACTCGAATTCCCTTGTTTCGACGCAGCATCCGCGGCAATATACTCGTATATTACATCTCGTCTAATTAATATCGTTTTTATACGACTCGCGGGCGCAGGACGACCACCGACCGCGCGTATAATTTGTAATAACTTAGCGACACAAAACGCGCGTCGTCATCGTCGCGACGTATAATAATACAGGTATATAGTGTGTTTCGGTTGTAAACGGATTCGTTTAAAAACGCATTATGGCGTTGACGGACCGTACTTAACGCCCGTGATGTATGTTTGTGTTGTAAATAATATTGTCGGTACTCGATAACACGTATTTAACGAGCGCGTATAATACGGCATTACGAATATTAATATTAATTATAACGTTTGGACAAAAAACGATTTATTTTTTTTTTGTTAAAAACCGGCCATCGGTGTTGTAAACTACAGTAAATTAATATGTACAGAACGTATCTGCTCGCCGGGCCGACATTAAAACGCAATTATCCCTCGGATGTTAAGACAACGACCTGCGCGGGTCGAAAAATAATATTGCTCGTTATTGGCGCAAGCGTATTTCGAGTGCGCGTAATGATTATAAATTATAATAATTACATACGACACGTCATGAATCGACCTAATAATAATAATTTCCCGACTCGTACATATCATTATGATATTTTCGTCGTGTTTTCTATGTTGTTTCGAGTATAATCGTTTTGCGCGGATGAACGTCTCAAAATAATAATGAAAAAAAAAGGCCGTGATCAGTTTGACGGAGTTTGGAAGTTGCGAAATACGGTTCTGAGCGAGCTGCTCAGTTGTCTAGGACACGCGAGAGTTGCTTTTAGCTTTCTTTTCTACAAAAACCTCTGCAACCGATTAACAGTTTCGTTCGGGGGGTGGCGGGGAAAAACGACGGTTCGGCAATCGTCTGCGGTGTACGCCAGAACTTTTCGCGGCGTGGGAACGTATAACGGACGCCGTTATCTTCGAGATTAATTAAAAAATGCGCATTACGGTTACAAAAAATACGAACCCGTAGTGCGCAGTGTGCCACAACAATGGCCCTGTAAACGCACATTAGCAGCAGCAGCAGCACATCGTGTATCCCTCGCGACGCCGGTGGTGTTGTGCTCGGAACACACAAAAATATATTCTTCTCTTATCTCGCGAAACCGGTTTCCGTGCATAATAATTTTTCTCGGAGAGACTAACGATTACAACAACAATAATCTTCCGTTTGGCGAGCCCTGTGACGCGCGTGCAGTGCGCCGGCGCACAAGGGACGCACAACAAGGTGTGAGGAGATCCTGTCGTCGCCGCGCTCCTCTCGTCGACGCGCGTGCTACACTCGTGTCGTCACCGTTTCTGCTGTCGCGCGCGTCTCCGTCTCGTCTCGTCGCCGTGTAACGAAATAATTGTCGTCGTGTATGAAACAACGATATCATCCCGTAGTGTCGACAACGACAACAACAACAACAATAGGTGTCAAAAGTGAGTTGAACGCCGAGATCATCGAGCGTGTCGAGATCCATAGAGTTAAGTCAGTTAAATCACGGTTTTTTCAACGCCGTCTCGACGTGGTTTTCCGAGCTCGATGTCCACGTGCCGCGCAAGATTTTCGCTCGACGGTTATTTTTCACGTTCGGTAAAGACACGTCGTCGCCATCGGACTATCTATCGTCGTCAGTTTGACGGAAAACGTTTCAGATGTATATAATAGTATAGTGTTGTCCGTCCCCTGCGCCGTGCACTCTATTCGATGATTTACGCTAACGTAATTACTACGCGTTACGATTTTTGTACGGTAGTGCCCCGGGATCGGATGGAAACGCAACACAACGACCACGGGGGGAAAAAAATCTCATAATCGTGTGTGTGTGTGTTTATTTATGCGACTTTCGACGATCTGTATAATCGTATCTGTTCGGTACGTTATTACACACCGAATAGTATAACGGCCTGTAATATTTTTTTGTGCTGTTCATCGCGTATACGCGCGATCCATTTGCTGCATGTCGATTAAATATTTACATAATACGACGGTTTTACGCGTCGCGTCCAGTGTTTTTTCATCCCACCACTCGGTTTAATGGTTTTTTACGCAATCGCCGCGCTAGAAATTAATTAACAAATATCGTGATTATCGGTCCATGACACACGCGGTTCTATAACGTTTTCCCGGTTTTTTTGTCTCGCAGGACCGCATCGTCTCCCAACGGCTCGCTGCAGTTGCCGCAGCTCAAGTCCACCAACGGGCTGCAGATCGGCTCCGGAGGACTGGAGATCGGCGCCGGCCACCTGAGCGACTTGCAGGGACTGTTCCTGCACCAGCACCAGCAGCCGCTGAAACGCGAGCCCGAGGATCTGAGCCATCACCGCGGCGTCGGCAAGGACAACGGCAATGCGGCCGCGGACGGGCTGAAGACGATCGGTGCGGGACGGCCCAAAGTCGTGTTGATCGCGCCCGGCAACAGCGGCGGCCAGCAGCAGCAGCAAGACCAGCAGCTGGTCGTGGACGTCGTAAACAACAATAACAGCCAGCAGGCCAACAACAACAATAGCAGCGGAGGCGGCGGCGTCGTGAAGGAGGAGTACGTGAGCGGCGGAGGAGGACACCATTCGCCGCCGGTGCAGCACAACAGCAGCCGGTCGATAAACGGCACGCCGTCGTCCACGTCGTCGCTGATCGCCGAGATGAACCCGCCGCCGCCGTCCATCGAGCTGATCTCCGCGGACGGCCTGAAACCCATGTACAGCGCGCACATATTCACCTCCATGTCGGCGGGACAGCACGCGGACAGCGGGACGCCGTCGCCCAACTCGTACGAGCACCAGCAGCAACAGCAGCAGCAGCAGCAGCAGTACACCACGTCGTCCGTGCAGCTGTCCGGCGGCGGCGGTAACCCGGGCGGCTACATCACCACGTCCGCGGGACGCGCGCCGTTCGCCGACCCGTACGCGTACCGCGAGTACTTTGGCGGCCCGGGCGCGGCCGCCGACTCCGGCGGACCGTACGGCGCCCAGCTGGTTGGCGGCCGCGGGCAGACCGCGTCCTACGGCAGCGACGCGTCCGACCCCGGCGGCGTCGTGTCCAACGCCGCGGCCACCGCCTCGTTCGTCGAGCGGTACGTCCGGCAGAGCTCGTACCACAACAAGGGCGTGATAGCGGCCGCCGGGTTGACCGTCGATCTGCCGTCCCCCGACAGCGGAATCGGCGCGGACGCCATCACGCCGCGTGACCAAAACGCCATCCAACAGGTATATATAACAACAATAACCGACACTGCGTTTTGTACGGTCTTGTTTTGTTTTCCGTCGAAAACTGAATGTATTTTGATTTTTAGTCGTTCGACTACAACGAAATGTGCCAAACGCCGGGCATGCTGGGCGAACACCAAGCGCAGCGAACGCCCACCGGAGGCCGGTCGAGACCCTGGCACGATTTCGGTAGACAAAACGACGCCGACAAAATACAAATACCGAAAACGTAAGTGTACGCGTATCAATCGCGGTACTTTGATTGACCGCTACTGTACATAACGTATTATACTCGTATATAGTCGAGAACCGCGATTCGAAAGTTTATACAAACACGCGGTTGACAAAAAAGATAAATTTAAATCGATCCGATCAAACTTTCGCCATACGCGTATGTTTTTGTCGTTTCGAGTATATTATGTATAATTTTTTTTTTTGAAATACAACGTAACACACTTTCCGTACGGTAGTCGAGCGAGACAGAGAGAGCGTTTGTCAACGACAAAATAAAAAACGCGCGCGCGGTAATAAATTCAGACTTCGACATTTTCGTCTACATCATTAAAATGTTCAAACCCGTTTCCCGTTGCCTGTTTTTTTCATCGTTTTTTCGTATAAACTTTATTTATCGTCCGATTCCGCCGCCGCGGCCTGTGCCACATACACACATGTAGGCACGCGACCCACTTTGCAGCACGCTAATTTTAATCGAACGCCTCCGGACAGTCGGAGATTCAGCGTTTCTTTTCGTGTGTGTATACGTCCAAAATAATCCAAAGAATTATTTTTACAAGCGTACCACACGTTAAACAGCCGGTCGCCGTTTTCGGCCCATTATCCAAAACATTATCCATTATCCGGACGCGGCTTGCAGAGACGTGTGTAACGCCCAAATAGAAATTTCGTATTCCAGCAGTCAAATCGACACGCGCGATTTTCACGAATATCATCGCTACGCGCGCGCACACAACCAATTTTGTCGGGCTAGTCGAGGAACAAAAATCGACTCGACTTGTTGCGACAAAGGGCGCATAAAAAAAAAAAAAGTCGAGTACCGGCAGTAGAGTTTTCGGACCGGGTTAAAAACAAAAATGTGTCCCGCGCTCTATTGTCAGGTTGAAAACGAATGAAATTTTTGGCTACTAAATCGATGCTCACCTTTGCGGTGTGTATCGCGATATACGTATTAATTATACTGTTCGGTGTTCTCAGATTCTCCAACTACGGATTCCGCTATTACTTGGAAACGCCGATCTCCACGAACCAGAGGCGCGAAGACGACCGCGTGACGTACATCAACAAAGGCCAGTTCTACGGCATCACCCTGGAGTACGTGCCGGATCCGGACAAACCGCTGACAAATCAAACGGTCAAGGTAAGAACACAGTTGTTATCCGTTATACTTTTAAACACCGCGGCCTCGTTTTTTGTTGTCCGCACAATGTCGAGCGCGTAAAAATAGTTTTGAAAAAGCCGGTTTTGACGAGGGCGATTTTCGAGGTGTATAACGCAAAAATAAAAATGCGCGTAAATTCAAAACTGCAGTCTCCCCGCATTACACGGAGGGTGCGTTTTGATGAAAATAAGGAAAAAAATAGCGCTATTTTCATTTCCGAGAACGGTGCTGCAGCGGGTTCGCGTTTGACGACCGCTGCAAGTATTCCTGTATTCCTGTATTCCTGTATTCCTGTACAAGCGTCGATACGATCAGTTTGCGTGCAAAATCTTGTCCATAGGCGCGTAGTGTTGCGAAACCGCGCAACTGCAGCGCAACGGCGTTTTTTTTCTTCTCATTACGAATAAAACGTTTTATAAATAAAATAAAGATATCTCGTATTTAGACGTTTGACAAAAATAAAAAAATATTGCCTCGACAGTTCTACAATTCGCGGGCGTATAATGCACACGTCTTGTCACCGCGCTCGCACGCATTTCGTAGGCGCCGCGTTTTATATGCGAACGTCGTGCACGCGTGTTTGTCGAAATAACTCAAAAAAGATCGTTTCTGCGTGTAATAAAGCGCGGTTTTTATTTTCATTTCCGTTCCTTTTAACGACAGTCGAGACACACCGCGTATCTCGGCCGGAATCGGCGCGCGCGGCGGGCGACGTGAAAGTTCCGCGATTATAACGCGTGTATAAGGTCGTTTGCGCCGATATCCGAGCCCGATATGACGTACTATCGTTTTATACCTTTTACGTTTCATATCGACGTATAATTTTGTAATTTTTTGTGTTTTATGTTGTTTTATACCGACTTTATAATAATAAAAAAGTGGTGTGGGCAAGTTTTGTGTGCAGTTCTCGTGCGTTATAAATACGGTGCTTCTGGAGACGGCGAAAGCGAAAATAATAATAATATAGAACACATAATATTCAACTTCTGACTCTCCGCCGTGTATACCGTTTTGTGTCGCGTCAGACGATTTAAAAACTCGCGCGTTAAATTATCTCGGGGGAAAAACGTGTAATATTACGATATTTATTATATGCATGCTCGCGTATAGAAAGTGCCTGTAAAGCTCGGATTTCTCTGCGACCGCTGCCGACTTTGTGTTATATTATATCCTCACGCCGCGTATAAAATATTTAATTTAGATATTATAAGACGAAATAGAATTTTTTTTTTTAAATTTGAACGATTCGCGTTGTTTATACAATTGCCGTTGGGGTAATTACTGCGGCGATTTCATCTTATAACACTGCTGTGTACCGAGTCGCGTGGAGATGACCGTAAACATGTTGGGGGGGCGCGGGCAGAACCAACGTCCTCTATTATAAAAAAAATAATGAATGGCTCGGAGAAAAAAAATCGAACGCCCGTGAAAATTTACGACGGTGTCCGTGTAGTAATACGTATTATTTTTTATCGTCCCCGAGTGAATTAATTGTACGCGGGCATAAACGTAGTAATAGTCGCAATAATCGTAATCACGACGGTAATAATTTTTCGAATAAATTCGTCTTCCGCGGGCAACGTCTCTCGTCGATATAGACTACTATATACACGAGCTATATACACATGTACACGGTTTCGGGGGAATCGCTGTTTTTTTATGTTTTTTATTGACCGTTGCCAGGGGTGGCACCGATGACCACCGGTGTATGCCCGGGAGTACGTCGCCACGGATATTTCGGCTGCACTTAACGTGTTATTATGATTTTTTTAACGTATATATTGTGTGTGTTCCGTGCATCGCGGCTCTTTTTTTTGTACCGTTTTTTTTTTAATTTTTTCCCTCGTTCCAAAGTAATTGGGGGCCGTCTTCTCGGTCGTACAGCATAATATAATGATCCGACCGCGTGCGTGCGTGCGCGTGTATACACGTAGGTAATATTTTATAAAATAATATACATTCGATCTCGGGGTCTGCCCACGCCCCGATCGCCGCAGCAGTCTCTTTCCTCGCGCAGAGATGAGATTTTCATCTATAATTTACACGCGCGTTTCGTTTTTTTTTCTTCTTCTTTTTACACGTCCGACATGTCGACTCGCCCCTATGCTACGTACGTAGGTAATCGGACTCGTTAGCTGTCTGCTCGATATTATAATAATCATTTTTTTTTAGAGTGCGTGTCGACGATCGACGCTTATTCCGCGCTCGTTGGTCGGTCAAAACTACTACTACTCGTACGCTCTATTTTCGTAGCGGTAAAACGAACGAGTGCAGTTTTTCGCGATATCGAAACGAAATGTGTTTGAACAGTACCCGCGGCGTGATTATTACTCGGTCCAAGTCAGTAGTAGTCGCAATTTAAAGGTCGAATACCCACTGTGTTTCGTACAGAATCATCAAATTTTTTCTACACGTCTGTACTCGGTTAAAAATTCCAAACGTGTCGTAAACGCTATATAATTCTCATCGCGGTGATCGTATTTACTGTTCCGCAGACTCGTCGACTCGCACGGACGCGGCGTGCGAAGATTTATAATAACAATGTTCTGCAGAAGAACGTTTAAAAAATGATAGGGAAAAAAGTGTTCGCAGTCGTCGTTGCAATTACGGTGCGGGTATATTATAAGTCCGGACAGATTGGCAATAATAACTCTGCCGGCGAACAGTCCGCTCTTCAATAATTCATAATATATATATAAGTTATCTGCGGAATTATACGCAGTTACCCGATCAGCAGTAGTTAGGCCGGACGCGACCGAGTTCAGCGGCTTTGCGACAGTGTTTTATTTTCCCGGAGGCTGCAGGTCTACGTCAATCCCACGGTGGACGTACGTTTTACGTACCATTGATATTTTTGCAATTTTTTTTTTTTTACCGAAAACTAGTACCACGTCATTCGTATGAATTTGTACGGGTTGCCGAGAAAAGTCGAATTTCAAGAATGTCGACGGGTCGGGGTAGCGTGCGATATGGGTGGTGTATTGTTTTGAACAGATGCGTTTCTTCTCGTCTCGTGAAATTATTTTTCGAATGTGTGTCCACGACGTTACGCATAGTCTTTATAGCATAATATACACCCGTAATGGAGTCACGCAGCACGATAGCCAAAAAGGAAAACAGTAATATCTCTCGACGTGTACAGTGTGGCAGTATCTACTCTGCGAAAAAATCACTTGTTCATTTTTCTGCTAACACAACATAATTTTCGTTGTTAGATGGGCAGGCACACACAACTTCTTTGTTTCGATACGTTCAAAGCCAACGAAAAATCCTGAATCCGGTCGCGTCGTATTGCAGACATAAAAACGATATGTGACTTTGTGACTTAATGCGCGCGATTGGGAAAATTCAAAGTCGGTAAAATTATTATATTTTCTGTACCTGCACACAAACCACGGGGGCTTTATTTCGAAAAGTCTGTTCCGCGTTCTCGATGCTGCACAAGCGTTATACACGTAATTGTACTCAAAACGAAACACGCACCGCTGCAGAAGGGAGAGACCTAATATTATTATTATTATACGTACATATTATTATTATTATTATTATACTCGTAAAAAGCGCATCGAAAATTACTTCTTGCGCACAATGGTTATAATGAAATATAATATTCTTCGGCGACGGAGATAAAGGGTAAAGGAGGTATAATAACGAAAACGAAACTTGACGGGCGTTAAAATCTTCAACTCGGTTACCATATTATTATTATATACGCTTTAACCTGCATTATACACACGCACACATCAACGGTTTTGCTCTTAATACACGCGCGCGCGGAGACGACTCTAAAAGGAAATTCTTGTTTTTTGTGAGATTAGGCGATGGCGTTGAATTTATAATGCTTTTTTTTTATTTTATATATACATTATTACTTTTATTTATTTTTTTTTTTTTTTTATGCGTTTATAACGTCGGATGAACATCTCGTATATTCTTAGGGTCAATTGTCAACTCTCGACTATATTGGATTTCGTGATTCCTCCTCCTCCTCTACACGTAGTATTAATAATATTATTATTATATATTATTGTGTTGTACATATATATATATATTTGTTATATGTGTATATACAACACACACTACTCACAAACGGATAATGTATTATGCGCGCACCGCAGTTCTCACGCGGGACACCTGTCTTACGAATTTATACGCATCTTTTATTTTTCCGCCGGATCGTCCGCGGTATACTGCAGCAGCAGCAGCAGCAGCGGATTCCGATGGAAATTATCTCTTTTTCGTATCTGTCAGATCGGTGTCGCACATAAAATATGCATATATATTCTTTAAAAGCGGCATCGTAACACATTTCATATTTTTTTTTTATTTTTTTATTCTATACAACGTAAAATATACCCTATAAATTATACCTACACGTGATACGCATGACGTAAAAAATAAACGTTTATAAGGGAAAAAAAAAAAATACTGTTTTTTGGATGCTTCTCGTTATTAATCCGCGACCCGAAACCGTACCGGAGAAAAGCTACAAGATAGTGTAATATTATAAAAATAACATTTTTATCCTGTTAAATTTCGATATTGTAGTAGGAAAAAATACACAACGCGCGCAACGAGTACGCTTTTCATAAGTGCATAACGTAATATTGTGTCTGTAGCGATTTTTCTTTTAAACTATATATATATGATTTCGGTATGCGCGAATATCCGGTAAATTATAATGGCGTGTTTAAAATGTAAATACTGTTGTGTATAGTGACAGCATTATACTTTCTTGTCGGGCGTTAAAGTCACTCGCACTTTTTGTGTAGTCTGTGCGGCGGTTTTAATGGTGCCGCAACTGAGGTTTAAAAGAAAAATTAAAAATTAAGAGCAGCAAGTTTGTGTGCACAATTACGTTGTTGAAAATACACCTATATATTGCCCACCGGGGTTGTAAAAATATACGTACGTTATACAACCGAACTTCATTACTTACATATTGTTATTACCCATAGATTGCTCCGTCCAATTAATTCGAGCAATTTTATATTTTACTTGTTTTTTTTTTTTTTATGTAGAACCTACGTGTATAATACTCATATAACGCGCTCGTTTTTTATTGCCTTTCCATGGACACCGTATTCGAAAATACGACCAGCGCCTAAAAGGGTATTCGGAGATTAAAAAGTTAATAGCGCGCGTCTTCGGGGCCGCCGTTGTTTTTTTTCTCAGTTTATTATATTCTTGCCGTGTTGTATAATATTTAATTTCGTCGGGAATCCGTACGTACGTACAGTAAATTGTTTCGAAACATGCGAACATCCGACGCAGATGCGGCTCAACCGAATTACACCGTATACTATATCTGAAAATAATTTTATGTACTTTTACGCGGGTATTTATTGCCGGAATAAAATGTCCAAAACGCAGTTGTAAAATTATTATTGCCGCAATGTTATTGATGTGTGTGTGTGTTTATTGATTCCTGCGGCAGATGATGACTCCTCGTACGCAAAATACGAAAAATGTTTGTGATTTAATTTTTATGAAAACGTACTCGTTTTGTATATTACGTCCGCGCGTGATTTAACGTGATTTTAATGGCTTTTTTTTTATGTATAGAGCGTGGTCATGCTGATGTTCAGAGAAGAGAAAAGTCCGGACGAAGAAATCAAAGCGTGGCAGTTTTGGCACGGCAGACAGCACAGCGTCAAACAGCGAATCCTCGACGCCGGTAAGTTCATAATATAATATAACGTGTTATAAATACAGTGTTTGGCCGCCAAACGTAGACAGACAGACATCCGTGAACGGTTGAAAAAATTTTTTTTACTTTTTCTTTTCGTTTCTGCGTCGATTCTTTTCCGTATACGCGATATAAATGTATAATGTTGTTTTTTAACGAAATCCTACACCGTAAAAACGTTAATACTTTAATGGAAAAGACGCGGCGGCGTTGCCGAGAAATCAACGGACCGTATATTATTATAATAATACATACATGTATAAATACACGCTGGTTCTCGTGTTACATTTCGTGCGACATTGTCGGGTCGACAAGTTTCTCTCCTCCGGTCACCGGTGTGTGCTGGCCGGCCGAGACGAAAAGAAAGAGAGAAATATAAGCGCGGACCGCAGAGAGACGAGATAATATGATATTATTTTATTTTTTTTTTTTAATAACATTCGTTCGTTTTCTATTACAATATGACCAATACACACACGTATTATAATACGCGTTTTCACGGTGTTATGTTTACAATTGTCATTTATTTATCGCCTGCTCGGCGGTATAGAAAATGTTTAATTAATAACGCGGCGGCGGCGGTGTGTGGTGTAAGGAGCCTGTGGTGTAAAATTATTTTTTCATCGTGATTTTAATCCTCGATTTATACACCACGGGTCTTTTCGATAATAATAATGTAAACCGCGGCGGCGGAATAGACAGGCGCGATGACCGGAGAAGATAATCCGTGAGCGGCTCACACGTACACATTCTGAAAAAAAAGAAAAAGATATACTGTACGACGAATTTTCAATTCTTCGGTTCTCGAGAGTGGCTATTTATTTTTATCTTTGTCCGTTCTCCGGCGTAGGTACTGCAATCGATTTAGGTAGGAACAATATAATAACGCGATTCTAAAAACCTACTTGAATAAACTATTAAATATATTGTCATCGCGCGGCGTTGTGGTGTGGATTCCGAACGAGAATTTCTCGCATTCATTTCTCCGAAAATTGAACTCGGCGATTTTTTAAATCCTGCAAAAGTCATTTTGTCTGTAGGACGATATACACGGGAAGTGTTCGAGTATTTTGACGGCCAATGTTTTTTTACTCTCTAAACGCGCATTATACTTATCGAATATCGACGTTTTCGCGACTATTGTGTACGTTATTATATTACACATTATTATATTCGTTGTTATGATATACCGGCCGTCCGTAGGAATGAATAAATTATCAGGTATATTATATAGATTATTCGCGCGAGAATCTCTCTCTCATTTTCGTGGCTATTATTATTCGGGCCGTATATTATAATATATAATGGGACATTTCGAATGTCGAATGATTTACGTCCGGACGGCCCGATTTCCAAGGTCCGAGAGCATCTCAACATAACCTGTTATCGACCGTCCGTGCTATAATGTATCCCGTTTACATTATAATAATAATACATTATAATATCCGTCTCAAACAGTTGGATTTTCGACCCACGCGGTCACCATCTATGTATATTATGTACGTACAAACGATGTTGTTGGCGTTCGATTTCTACAGATTTCTACGAATTTCGGTAAAAATCCCAAAAAAATACTATACTATAGTACCTCGACCGGAATTGAAGTAAAAATACACAGAAAAAAAAAAAAGTACTGTTATTCATACGGTTCTGTACTATTATGGAAGATTTCTTTTCGACCGTAGCGCAAAATTTAATAATACTTATACGAGATATTTACATGTGATTGTGCGACTTGGATCGCCGTAACACAGCAATCGTAGAATACGCTCCCTTTTTTTTTCCCCGCAAACTCGTATTTTCGAAAAACACACACTACTATCGCGCAGACTTTTCAATAGTTTCGCCGTTAATCGTCGTCGTTTCCTTAAACGCAGTCGTCGCGGACGTGTAGCGCGTACAAAAATGCGCGCAGACTTATTCCCCGGCCACTCCGTTTCCGTCGACGGACGGAAAATTAAATAAAAAAAAATCGCAGAATATCGTCTCTCCGTCCGTATTTGTCACGAGAATTCCGAAAATGGTCACACGCGGCCGCAGCGATCCGTCGGTATTTGGAATACATACATACGCTGACGATCGGAATGTCGTTTTACACGTGTGTGCAGTGTATATTTCTAATATATAAATTTTTATTTTAAAAAAAAAATCGTATAAAGTCCTGTACTCTGTTGTACGTATCGGTTAAATTAATTCCGACGATCGGCTATAGCAGTAGTAGTATCCTTGTGAGGAGGAGGAGGAATACGTAATAATATGTTCCACGATGCGGACGCGCTTTTGACGGGGATGACACGCGCAGATTTTCGTACGCACACGTAACATTATACGATATACTAAATCACGGTTAAGGGATTTAGCGTTTTCAATTTTATCCCCTTTTTGCGAACCGAACTGAAAAATCTAAACTATTCCAATACCGCAGTATACTAATAATTACGAACTGCATTCAGACTGTTGGTCTGAACATCGATAATTCAAACCGACTCGGAAGGTCACAGACGACAATATAGTGCATAAGTGCCTCTATGCGAAACTCGTATTTTAGGCGTGTTATATAAGTCGTAATTATCTTTCCGTGATTTTTGTTTTCGTCCGTTTAACACCGAGCGTATTGTAATATAATAATAAACGTTATAATATATTCTCACGACGACTTGTAGTATAATTATTGTATATTATTCTAATGGATTCTGATGTCAAAGACGCGTCGTGGCCGTCCACTGTGCGTGCGACACACACGAAAATAATATTATTATCTCCGTTTTGCATCGCCGAACAATAATTTACAAACGAAATGTTTGTATCGACGAAAGTAAATTAAATAAAACCGAACGCGCTGCTGCGTTCCCATATTTTAATTGACGTTATCGCCGCATCTCGGTATAAATGTTTTTTTTATCCCGCGACATCACGTTTTGTGCGTTTTTTTTTAAGGAGAAAAAGTCGTATTTATCTAAACAATTTCGTTCGCATTGTTCTCGCGCGCGAGTGGTGTGCAGAAACGCGCGTATTTTATAGTTTTTGTGTTTGTACGTACGAAATATCAAACTTGTGCGCGCTGGAAACGGATCCAACATCTCACAACAATGGCCTACTGTGTTTTCGAGATCGTAAATTTTTTCGTCCTTCCAGACTGTTGTGGACGCGTCCCGCAAACGGTGTGTTCCATTGTTTCACGTTTTTCTTCTCGCCAATTTTTTTGTTTAGTTTTTGTGTTATTATTTTATCCGTCTTCGTAAACAACATATGCGCGATTACATTATTACCAGACCTGCACTATAGTGCGTTTTTCGAAATTCGCTTCCATTTTTCGGGAATTTTTCGTTTCGTACGCAGGCGCTCGACGCAGTGTAAAATTGTTCCGATCTATTACGTACGTCCGTGCACCAACGTTTTTTATTCTAAAACGTACCACTCTATATACGATTTGTGGTACGTGTATTATTATATTTTCTAGTCGCCAGCGCACGTATTTTTAATAATAATAAAATATAACGCGCGCGCGTATTAGGCGCAACTTGTAATTAACTGGCGTAATAAATTCGCACGGCCCCGAAAACGTGAAAAACGTAAAAGGTACTACTACGATGTACATATCGTACGAATGGGTGCACCACCACCACAATCATAATATTCATCAGAAGTCCATTATTTATAGAGTACGTGTAGCATTTAAACTGGTTATAACGTACCTATATTATAATAATAAACAGATATCTGTTCGGGTCTACATTAAACTACCGCCGATAGGTTGTTGTAACCCTTAGGTTGTGCGGAGGCTAACAGTATATAATATACGATATGCGTGTGTGTAAGTAAGAAAATGTTTTTTCTTCTGACAACGAGCTGCAGGTATATAATTGGGCGGGGCGCACCACCGTTTCGCTCCGAGGAGATCGTGCGAGGGTCTCTCTCTCTGTCTCTCCGGTACATAATAATAACGCGATAAAACGCATCGTAGTGTATTGAGTAGCCTGTAATTATTGTTATTTAAATTTTTTTTTCCTATTTCCGTCTCTGTTTCGTTTCTGTTTTTTCTCTCGCGCCGGACACACACGGGCTGACCCAAATCCTACGTTACAAAAATCAAAATTAATTCGATCCCGCACTGTCCGTATGTTATTATCGTAGTATAAAAAAAAACTCCGTCGTCATAATACGAATAACGGAGAGTCGTCGTCGTCGTCGTCACGCGGAAGTGCGCGATAAGACGGAATTTTCGTTAAATTTTTTCGTATATTATTATTATTTTCGGGTGTGTTTACCCCGACGAATGTGTAATTTATGTAAATTCTAGCGTATTGAATTTGTGCGCGTTTATGTTAGTAATAGAATTAATTTTTATTTAACGTAATATATATATGTATCGTGACAGTTTGTATAATGGTTTTTTCGGGCGCATTTTCAACACGATAATTTGTGTACGCGGAATATAACACGGAATCGCTTTTAAACGACGATTCGCGCGAAAAAAAAAAATTAACATAAACATTTTGGACGTAAAAAAAAAACTCCCATTACGTGTTATAATATACGTATTTTATATAATAGGTTATTCGCGTTTGAGACGTTGCGCCAACGTGATATTATGTAAATTATTTTATCGGTCCGTCGCTTCGTCGTCGTCGTCGTCGTTTCTCATTAGGTAAATTATTATAATTGGCCCTCGGCCAGGCCTCCTCCCCGCGCCGTGCTGCTGCTGCGCAGCGCCTTCGCGCCCATTGAGCACATTAATACCGTTATCTGCGCGCCACACACACAAAAGCATGATAGGTATAAAAAAAAATAGGTGATTATACCACCGTGTGTGGTGATGAGAGTAGAGGAGCAGCAGCAGCGCGTCCTCGTGTGTTCTTCTCGTATAATCGTTTAACATAAATAGTGTCTGTCCACCATGCACTCGATTTCGGTGGTTTTTTTTCGTTGACGAGTTTGTTACGCAAGCGTTTTCAAACACTGTTGTGTGCACACCGCAATCGTAATATACGATATATGACGTACGAGTCTACCCAGCCGTTTCCGAAACCGGGGAATACGCGCGATGCTGGACGGGGAAAAGCGGACGCCGGTCGTTCGCGTGGGCGTTCCGTCCTTCCGACGCCGACCTGCTGCTGGTCGTCGTCGCGGGACCGGAAAAACCGGAAAACCGCGTCTTATTTTGCACTTTCTTCGTTTGATTTTTCCCCCCCGTACAAAGGCGATCCGTTATTGAAATCTAGTCGCGCGAGCATAATAATATACCACGTATATATTATTATTATAGCCGTTATCGTCGTACCGCTCCAACAGCACCGCGCGCGCACCTACTGCAGAGTAGTATTTTGTGTAACGTCGTGTAATGACCCGCTCGTCGTTTCATTCATAAAAATCCGCGACGGTGGCGTTTCAGTACGCTGCGCCCGCGAGAATGTTCGACGCTCGTATTTTTTCGCTTCTCTGTCCAGAAATTCTCTGTCGAACGCTGTACCCGCCGAGGGTTCTGCGTAGCCGTAAGAACGAACGTTATAATAATTCATTATAAGAACGAACTTGGCGCGGAAGAAAATATGCTAACCATAATAAAAGCGGCGCACAAACGAAAAAAACGCAATCGTCGATCACGATGTTATGTTTCCGTTGGATTTAACATTGTAATCACGTGTTATTATATAGTATAACACGGCCGCAGCGATTTCGATGTAATACATATATACATAGTAGTTATTCGTTTCTATTTTTTTTTTTTCAGACACGAAAAACAGCGCCGGCCTGGTGGGCTGTATCGAAGAAGTGTCGCACAACGCCATAGCCATCTACTGGAACCCTCTGGAGAGTCCGGCAAAAGTAAGTGTCCACACTCGGCAGTCGTGCGCTCGCTATTTATTTATACGTTCGTCGCATACACACAAGTGCGCGCACTACAATATTATTATTATTGTAACCGCTGCAGCAGCAGTACTTATATAGGAGACAATAATTAACGAGAACAATTTTATCCGTTTTTTAACCCGTCGTCCGAATTCCCAACCGTCTACGCGCGTTTAACGACCGGTATTATTATTATTTTTTCTTCCTAAGGAAATCGCGCGCTATATTATCTCTTTTAATAATGGTAATTAATATCTGCATCACGTGTATACGTATACGCCGTACAGTATGTTATATTGTATGTATATATATAGTGGCGGAGAAGTGAAACGAAAAAAGATCACATTTATACGCGTATTACGTATATATTGCTGCTGCTGCTGCGGAACTCCCGTCTTGTGTGTGTGTGTAAAGTGAGAGAAAAAAAACAAATCGCCCGAGGACCTTATTTCAGTGTGTGCAGGCTAAACGAGGTTAAAAAACCCATTCGGAGATGCCACGCGGCTGGCAATTTTGAAATCGAAATTTACACACAATAATCCGGATTACCCCCGGCTGCAGCAGTCTCAAACGTACATTTATTATTATTATAATCGTGTGCCTGATTTATAATAATATATCGTACGTTCGCAGCTGTGGGTTATTTTTTTCTCTGATACTACTAATACTTATGATAAAAAAATAATACACTATAAATAACATCGTTTCCATTATTCGTGCGCAGATCAACGTCGCCGTGCAGTGTCTAAGTACGGATTTCAGCAGTCAAAAAGGAGTAAAAGTGAGTATTGTACCCCGCAGTATTATAGTACTTTTTTTTTACAACTTGACCCCCGAAACGTCGGTGCGCGGCGAAAATCCGTGTAACTGTCAAAAAACAGCAACCGTGTATAATCTCTAAGGGAGTTGTGAGTGAGAAACCACATTCATATTGTATATAGTTCCAGGTGTATTTCGTGTGAACGCACGCGTGTTTCGTCGGTTGTTTTAGTAGATTTTCATCTTTTTCCTATCTCTTTTACGAAATGCTCCATCGTGGTGCCGTTTACAACGACTAGAAACTTTTAACTGATAGTTCATTACTATACTTCTGTCGTTATACATTTATCGTTTTCGTCATTTTTGAGCTGCACGCTTATCCGACGTTGTTGACGATTTTGTAAACTACGCGCCGCATCGAAACACGCCGTGTACAATACGAAACGCCTGTATAATAATCGCTAGGTAGGTAGTCTTTTTTTTCTTTTTAATTACAGTTGCAGTGTCGCTGCAGAATATAATTAATTACCCGCAGGATTATTATCGAGGAGAGCAAAAAAAAAAAAAAAACACGTGTAACATTGTGCCAAATGCCAATGAAGTGCACGCGATTTTATATTTTTATACTTGCACGTCAATTATAATATTTTCTCTCGATTAAACGCCGTATTGCGGAATTGTGCATTTATCTCGTATTATCGCCTGTCGTTCAATACCATATTTTAGTATACATATATGTATGTATAAACGATACGTGTTTTTTATGTATACCCGTATAGTCTACAGCTACTACCTTGGGCTAATTGAAACGGTATTCTGCTGTACAGGTGTACTGAAAACGACAACATAACTTGTAAACGGAATTTTTCTGTATGTACGTGTACAAAACACGATACAATGGAGTTTATAATAATATATGATTGACACGGTTAGGAGGTTAGACATTATTTTTTTTTTTTTGCAATTCATCAAATTGTGTTCGGACCACTCCTGGTCGAAATCCGTTTGTCGTTAAATACCCACTATGGTTGATTGTATTATTTTTATTCGCCGTGTACCGTTCTGTAACCGCGCGATTCGTTTTTTAGGGCTTGCCGCTGCACCTGCAAATCGACACTTACGAAGAGCCAAGAGACGGGCCCGTGAGCCACAGGGGATATTGTCAAATCAAGGTTTTCTGCGATAAGGTGAGAACAGTTTGTTTGTTATTTTTTCTATAGCTCGATTGTACACGAGGCGGACCACGCGGCTCGACTATGTAGGTTTCCGAACTGAAAAAATCGAAACGTAATACGATATATATAGTAACCGCGTGCCGAGTCTATCGGATGCGAAAACGAATGAAGTTTTGTGAAATGCTGATTTTTCCTACGCGCGTAACAATAGCAATTGCTCGCTATGTATACTTTTAAACGCTGCTTTTGAACTTAAAATTAAATAGTGTACGCGTTTCGAAGTGTAATGGTCGGCATACTGTACGATATAATATGTAGTTAAACGACGAATGAAAACGATTTTCTCCCGAAGGCGTACGAATCTTTGCATGGTCAATAAATTATACCGTATACGTATCGGTAGCGCGGGTTATTATAATAATGGAAAATTATGCGCATCGTCTGTTAATTTTTTATTTTTATTTTTCGGCTCGTTATCTCGCCAGTCGATCGGCGGACATATTATGCCGGCCACCGCCGACGACGACGACGACGACGCTGCTGCTGGCAGACTTAATATTACATTATATGTTTGTCGTTTCGAACACGTATACTTTTTTACGTTTTTTTTATACCCGGCCGTCTGTATACGAGACGCGGTCGAAGGCTTCTAATTTACCGCACGCATCTCATATCGTATATACATATATAATACGTATAATAATTTACCGCATACACACGAAACACAGCAGTGGACC
>CM029362.1:18688339-18862464 GCA_017140985.1 Hormaphis cornu
TGCAATTCATCAAATTGTGTTCGGACCACTCCTGGTCGAAATCCGTTCATCGTTAAATACCCACTATGGTTGATTGTATTATTTTTGTTCGCCGTGTACCAGCCACACACACCGTTCTGTAACCGCGCGATTCGTTTTTTAGGGCTTGCCGCTTCACCTGCAAATCGACACTTACGAAGAGCCCAGAGACGGGCCCGTGAGCCACAGGGGATATTGTCAAATCAAGGTTTTCTGCGATAAGGTGAGAACAGTTTGTTTTTATTTTTTCTATAGCTCGATTGTACACGAGACCGACCACGCGGCTCGACTATGTAGGTTTCCGAACTGAAAAAATCGAAACGTATTACGATGTATATAATAACCGCGTGCCGAGTCTATCGGATGCGAAAACGAACGAATGAAGTTTTGTGAAATGCTGATTTTTCCTACGCGCGTAACAACAATTGCTCGCTATGTATACTTTTAAATACTGCTTTTGAACTTAAAATTAAATACTGTATGCGTTTCGAAATGTAATGATACCGTATGATATAATATGTAGTTAAACGACGAATACAAAAGGATTTTCTCCCGAAGGCGTACGAATCTTTGCATGGTCAATAAATTATACCGTATATAGTTATACCGTATACGTATCGGTAGCGCGGGTTATTATAATAATGGAAAATTATGCGCATCGTCTGTTTTCGTTAATTTTTTATTTTATTTTTCGGCTCGTTATCTCGCCAGTCGATCGGCGGACATATTATGCCGGCCACCGCCGACGACGACGACGCTGCTGGCAGACTTAATATTACATTATATGTTTGTCGTTTCGAACACGTATACTTTTTACGTTTTTTTTTTTCTCATTTTATACCCGGCCGTCTGTATACGAAAAGTATATATAATGCGGTCGAAGGCTTCTAATTTACCGCACGCATCTCTTCTATACGTATAATAATTTACCGCATACACACGAAACACAGCAGTGGACCACCGAAATTAACCAGCGTGTTCTTGTTTTCTACAATACTTTGGTCCGAAAAAAAAAAAACTACTCTTCGTTCCTGCACGCGGTATGTGCCCGAGAAGCCGCCGAGATAACACGCGGTCGTGTCGTGTCCGGATTTCTTGTGACCTCCCCACAGACGGACGGACAATGGCAACGTGTTCAAAACGCGCGTGTACGAGAACGTTTGTTCGATTTTCCTGCGGGGTATTTATGCGTTACTATACGATGGTATTGTACGTTGAAAAAAAAACACGGAGGAGAAAAAAAAAAACGCATAGAGAACGAAAAGGAGACCTCGAAGGAAAAGACTTCATTCCGAGATCTCCGAGTCAGATTGAACGCGATCCGTCCGACGTACAGATTCTAAACACGTGTCGGCGGCAGTGTCTCGCAGCGCCCGGGGTTTTCGTTTTTGAAATTCGTCGCGGGTGAAAAATCGCCGTCCCCAAATATGATATCGTAACGTGCGCGAGTGCACAAAAATATAACACTCGCTTTTGCGCTTTTCCTCTGTAACCCTCTACGTCCAATTTTATTTATCCGCATTAGAAGATCACGTATTTTGTTCAGCAGTGGTCAAAATGGCCAAAAACATAACATTATAATGTTACGGGGAAAAAACCGGACGAGTCGCTTTTTTTTTTTAAATCGTAGAGAACGTTTAACCTTTTTCTGAGCTGTAAATCCTGGTGAAATTTTAGACACCTATGATAATATTATATCACGTCGCATACGCGCGGCATTTTTTTTTTTTCGGTGGACGAAGGTATTTCTCGTCTCTTCCTCCGTTAAATAAACGGATATTCTACACGTTTATTTCGGAGCGAATACAGTGATCTTCCAATCAACGAAAACTGAACTAATGAGATGACGATAATATCTCCTGGTTAGCTCGGTCGTCCGATTTCATTCGTGTGCGATGCCCGTACAATGTTATGTGTAATTTTGTCGTAATCTTCGGATCAAAAACGACGAACCATTAATTCGTCGATTTATCGCCGTCGTCACCTCGCGCACAGTATATTAATTATACACATTTATAAAGGTAGATAGACGGATCGCTGTTGTTCAATCGAATTTTCACTCGACATTTCGTAAGAACTATATCGTGTTGTACCTACTTTATTATTTTTTTTCCCAACCAACGCATTAAAATAAATAAAACGAACGTTATTCAACGAAATAGCCGTGTGAGTTATATAAATGGCGTACAACCTTCGAAGCCCGAGTATTAGCTCCAATAAAAGTCATTAAAATTTAGTCGTAAAGACGCATAAAACTGTCCAAAAGTGGCCGCTACAGTACAGATTTTCGATCGTTTTTATTGCGTCGTCGCGGCTACACGTGTATCATCTTGATCGCGAGATTTCTCCGATCTCAAGACTTTATTGCAGGTCTAAAATTGTTGTTACGGATTTTTTTATCCGCCGCCGAATCCTTGCGAATCTCTACTAAACGCAAGAGTCTCAGAAACACTTCGAACTGCTTGGAAAAGTCCATCCCTCTAAACCGTCGTACAATAGTGTTACAGTAACTATTTTTTAAGATCTTTCAAAGTATTTTTTTCCTTGTACGATATTTATATATTTTCTTTTTCTACGCGTCAAAAGTATCGTCATAATAACGCGGCGAAAACTCTCCATAACAAATGGTTTTTAAAAAAAATTTCAAGGTTTCGTTTTTAAATGAATCACGCCCGTCTAAAAATGAATAGAATCGCGATTTCCAATAATTTCTTCGGAGGAATTGATTCGGATTACCCCGCAGCGGCGGCGCATACTTCGGCGCGTAGTAGACCGAGATGATAGATGTGACCGACGACAAACGTCCATAACATTATCGCGCGGTATCAAAGGAGCCGAGCAGCCTTGAGAGCAATAAATAAAACAAGTAGGCTAACGAATCCTGTCGCAGTGTACTACTCACGTGTACACAATGTATTATGTATTATTATTGTGCGACAGCTACGTCACGCGTTAATGTATATAATACGCGCATAAAATCCCCACGACTGCGGGAATTTTTTTTTTTCCATAATATCGTGTATCGTGGTGGATGTGTAGGAACCGAAAAAAAAAATGCGGTTTCCTGCGCGAGACGTACTCGTTTTCTGACCACTGTATTATAGCGGCGTCGTATGCACGAAGACGATGTTTTCACCCGGCCGCAAGTTTGTCGCGGCGAGCGAAACTCGAGTACGCGCGTATTTTGGAGAGGACTCTCTTCGGTGAACAACGGACACGTTTTTTTACGCCCGATCTGCTTGAAAACAGATCATCGTCGAATTATAATATAATATATCTGAGGCGCTTGACGTTTTTTAATCGATCACCGTGCGCCGTACCATCGCCGCGTCAGAACCGAATTTGTTTCGACCGACCTTTTCGAAAAAACCATGGCGCGCTTGTGTGCCCGACTGACGCCAAAAAAAAACCGTTTTTGCACATTCATGACGCGTCTCCACCCTGCACGCTGGTTTTCGTCGATTCCGTTCTTTTAACGCTCCTTATTTCGTTTCAGACGTACAACTCCAACCGTCGTCGTTCGCGGACTGTCCGACGATCCCGGTCGAAATCGTTAACGTCGAAGCGCGTTTTTAATTTTTCTCTTTTATAATAACTACACACGAACAATTAACGGATGGTGTAGAAAACAACCATGCGCGCGTAGACACGATATTAATAATATAGGTTTGTTATTGTATACCTGGTGTTTTGTAAAAAAAAAAAAACACATTATAAAATACTGTGTGCGGCGTTATTTATCGACGTTGGTCGGAGAGAGAGAGAGAAAATAAAGTTCAATTTATAATAATTATGGTCAGAGTGGTGTGTACATCATAGATATAATAACGCGCGCGCCGTGTAATCCGTGTAACGACCAATAAATTTCGAACGCCCGACAGGGTATATAATAATATTTTCCGAATCGTATATTTTTTACGTGTCAGAAAACACAAAATATCATAAATTGTTTGTGGAAGTTTTCTTCTCACTGTGCGACAGTGTAGTACACTGCAGCCGGGTTGTGGGTGCTACGCGTAAAACGATAATATAATAATAAACTTTCCCGATTCGTGAAATTATTGTACGTAAAGTGCATATTAAATTGAACGGTAAAAAAAAAAAATTCGTTTTGATTACGGTTTTTTTTTTTTTTTATTGATTTACTGGCCGACGGTTTATGATTTATATGCCGACTGTGATAAAAAAAAAAAAATCGTTTAAATTACCGGCCGGCGGTGCTCTCGCGAAACGTGTAATCTTTTTTTTTTTATTTGAGGATTTATAACGCCTGGACCCGTCAAAGTTCCCGGAACGTATAATAATATGATAATGTGTCGTACGTGTAGGCCATTATAACGCATTTATTATACGGATAGGTACATTAATAATAATAAAATATATCGTACGGTTGGTGCGTATAATAAAACATATATAATATCGTGCGAAATCGCTGGGTTTGCGACAAACGCGTACTCAGAGAATATTGTTGTAACGACGGCACAAATTTCGGCGTTCCCACGAGCGTAAATATAAGTATTGTTACCATAAAACAAGTCGGTCGGTTCGTGAGGAGCTCGTGTACAATGTGTATAATCAATTTTAAGGTGTAAAATAGCTGCGGATTTTTTTTCTCGTTTTTACTCCGAATAATAATCACCGTTTTGTCGTGTTCTCTGTGTGTGGCGGCAGGGAGCCGAGAGAAAGACCAGGGACGAAGAGCGTCGGGCGGCCAAACGAAAAATGACGGCCACGGGACGCAAGAAGATCGACGAACTATACCATCCTCCGTGCGAGCGATCCGAATTTTATTCGATGAGCGACATCAACAAACCGCCGGTGCTGTTCTCGCCCGCCGAAGACATCGACAAGGTATTATTCTATATTATATTATATTATATTCTCGCGACCGCCGCGTCTATATACGTTTTCTCGTCGGATCCGGTCGCAAAAACAACGTTTCATCGTCGTGTTCACTAAACTTTACTAAACTTTTGTATAAAACTCTCATCGTTCTCGTACTAAACGCGCGATCGATCCATTTCGTACCCGCGTGTACAATGTAGTCGCGTTTGTTATTCCCTGCAGTGAAACACGTCCGAGAAATCCGCGACGTCCAAACAACACTGTTATGGCCGTTGTGCAGTCGCACGATTTTCTTCATTTCCGCGGTTTAAACGGGCCGTAATCGGTAGTATAATCCGGCAAATTGTCATAAGCTCGCTACAGCAGTTTCGGCATCCGAAGTGTGCACGCATTTCTAAGTAATATTTAGTAGCATTTCTATTACCGCGAATAGTTTTCGCCCCTACCGGCGACCAAAAAGCCAGCCTAACGCGAATTACGGCATGTTTTACCCGGCATCATCCCCAATCCGACTTCCACCCCTAGCATACGCGATACATACATATATATTAAATTCACCGTCCTGTGGCGTGGTGTTCTTACAGCTGACGTCGATGGAGCTCCAAGGTTTCTACGCGCACGACACGGACACGTCCAGCCTGTCGAACGGCGAACCGGGATCGCTGAAACACTCGTCGCCGTTCCTGTTGCACTCCGGCGTGGCCAACAAACCGGCCGGCACGACGACGACGCAGACGCTGAAGTTCCACAACCACTTCCCGCCGGACACGCACAAGTGAGTGGATTCGGTTTTTAGCGCGTATTTGTTTTGTCCGAGCGGAACAAAAGTGGCCGTCTTTCCAAAAAGTTTTGAACCGCATAGATCTGAAAGTGTTGAAAAATTTCACAAAATCGCGAAGCATTTTTTTTTTTTTAATCGTGGCCACAACGCACTGTGTGTGGCGTGTCCCCGATCGAAAAGAAATTTGTATTGTACGTACTATTTTCGTACGGAATTTAAAAAGTTCCGTGTAAGTCGACCTATGGTGGTCATATTAATTCGAAGCACTTTTTAAACTGTCGTCCAAAATTTTCAAAGTCCCTATACATAATTCCGTACAAGACCTGTGCAATTTTCGATTTAGAATCTCTTAGCGCAATGTTTATACTAGGCTGAAAAATTTCAATAAAACTGCTGCGAACGTTTTAACGTTGAAATCGTTTTCGTTTCACTATTTTTTGAACTCTTCTGTACGAATCAATCGCGATGAATGTTTCAGAAAATTTTATTTTTCGTCACGTTTTCAAACACAAACCATGGGCGTACAAGCCCCTTCTAAAACATTGCGGAATATTAACGTTTCTGATCACAACATATAATTTACTTTAGCTCCAAAAACAGTTTAGACTCGCTTATGGCCGTAGTACGATCATGGAGTGAGCTCTGTCGTACGTGCGGATAACGTTTGGTGGGACATTTGTCGCATTTGTACAAAATCAGCTCACAAATGTATCGCTATTTCACATCATTTGTGCTCAGTCCGTTTTACCCCGTGTAGTTTTACGAGACTCAGCCGCAGCAGTACCCTCGCTCAATAAACGCACCTCTCAGTGGCACGCCCAGTATATTTTCCGGGGTAAACCGGACGGGGACGTACCACCGGGAACGTTCCTCTTAAAGTTTGCTTTCCAGAAACGGGTCGCATTAGGACACCAGGAGGCCATTTTACTGCGCGAGGAAAAACTTTTAATCCCTCGGGACGGTAATCTATAGAGGCAGGTATTTCATTGCGTATACGGGGAATCGCTACTACTGCTGCGCCCCTCTGCCGCCCGTGCCCTGTGCGCGCCACCACATCAACAAACCCCGTCCCTCGCTCCGCCACTGCTCATCCCCGCACCGCCACCGCCCGACTTTTGCGTGACTGTTGCTACATGAAGCGTGTTTTTTTACACATCAGTGTGTCTTATCACAACAGCGAGAAGAAAGAAGTGCTGGACCCGAGCGGGATGACCACGGACGGCACGGTGTTCTCGAGCCCGCCCAACAAGCGGTCGAAACTTCAAGTGCCACCCATCAACGAGAGGGTGATGCTGTACGTGCGGCAGGACGCGGAAGACGTGTACACGCCGCTGCACGTCATACCCCCGACGACCCAGGGACTTTTGAATGCTGTAAGCACAGACTTCATTTATTACTGAAGTACACTTAATGGCAAACAAGTATAAATTCTCTATTTATTTTTATTTTTTTTATACACACACACATATATATATATATATACACTTTTTTTTTAAATCGTTTTATACCTTTCAAAATCAACCGATTCGTGCTGCTTTTGGGAGACCGATTTTTATACTAATATGTTTTCAAATTTGTCGTTTTTTCCGTACATTTTATCACTTCATTCTCAGTCTCATCGCCGCTATTTACAAGCAAAAAAAAAAAAATTCCAAATTTCACCGAACAATATTGTCTCCTTCTTTCAGAAAGCTATCCTCGTCGTGTATAACATTGCACAACAACTCTTCTATCTTTTTTGTCCGACAAACTTATTGCTATAATGTAATAGCATAACTTAATCGTACCACGTATGTCGTTGACGTTTTAACTATACTATATTATATATATAGTACTGTATAGTGTAATAATTTGTAGTTGTAATCTCATTCTTCTGTGCTTTACATTCTGTTCGTCTCTTTTAAACACACATTTTATTTTCCTACCAAAAATATTATATAAAAATCCGTTTTAATTTATATTTTTTTTTTCTCATCTGCGAAACACACAAATCATGTACTATGTATTTTCATTGAATACATTTCGTATACACATTATTTCGACCATTTTATTTTTTAATGTTTTAACTCATTCCACGTATTAATTTATAAACCTCAAACCGAAAACACTGTGTTGGTACTGGTTTTCAGATTTCGTTCTACGATTAACCTTACCGTCCGAATACACTCACGCTCGACAAACATAATCGTTTATTTTTTACATATTGTTATTTATGCTTATTTCAATAAAACGTTACGAAATCCATGGTTTGAGAGATTTACCACCGCTGCTGCTACTCAGCGGTTATAATATTATTACTCAAAAAACCTTTTTTTAAAACAATAACTTTCGTACACGACAATTCAATGTCGGGAACCTTACACGCTGCAGACACATCTGCAACACGAAAATATTCATTTCTTTTTAAAGCATCGATAGTAGTAACCGCAGACGATACGTTTTCATTATTAAATAATGTCACATTGCTTGTTTTTTTAACGCAGCATGGCTTATTCTCGGATATTTTCACCTTCTCTCTGGTAAGTGGTACATCTATTTATCTCTTAAGTATAGGTTTACCCGCTTTGCATGGCTACTAACAGTTTTCCAGAAGTACACTCTTTAGTTTTTATCCAATATCGTCACAATACATTTTCGAAAACGATCTTTTTTTTTTTGTAATTTAAACATTCAATTTAAAATTAAAATATATATGTTTGTATGTATACATATATACATTTGTAACTTAAAAATCAATCACGAAAAAATAAAAATAAAATTTTTTAGAGATGTTTGTCCATTTTTACATTTTTTTTTTTTTTTTTTTTTTACTTTAAGGAGTATAACATCATACTCCGTGTTAATTTTTATTTCCCATTGTTTTCCAGATTGAGACTAAGTACAAAATTTCTGCTTCCAGCATTAGTAACATGTATCGAAAAAACAAAAAAGGGTAAGTGGAATTGTTTGATTTGTTTTGTTGTTAAAATAAGTTTTCTACTTGAATGCTTTTCATTTATATTTTTATTTATATTGATTTTTGAAGTCAAATTGCATACGTTTTATTTTAAAAATATTTTTTAGTCTTTTTAACAATTTATAACAACGCTTTAGCAACTAATTTGCTGCAGTCTTCATGAAACTCTTGTATATTATGTAATATATAACTAAATTTGAAGATTACGCAGAATAAATATTTGAATAGTGTACAGAACATGATAATATAAAAATTTTGTATTATATTTTAATTAATCGTTCAGTATTCTAATAATTTGTTAAATTTCGGTTGTTATTGAATGTTTTGTATATAATTGTATTGAAGCACAGTTGTTACAGTTGTTTTATAAACTGCGTCGAAACTAGACTTATCTTTTTTTATTATTTATATTTGGTGATCGAACAATGAAACATTTTCCTTGACAATCCATAACACATTTTTGAGATATCCTTTGATCTCTCATTAAATTTCAATAACCTTAATTGTATAATCAACCAGCCGATCTTAGTTTTTAAATTATTGTCGCACTGTTGAGTATTGATTGTTGTTGTTTCTCTTATTTATACACCTGGATTTTAACAATTGTTATTTTTGTTGTTTGTTTCACGCAGGATTACCGCCAAAATTGATAATGACATGCTCAAATATTATTGTAATGAAGACTCATTTTTGTTGGAAGTCAGGCACGCTGAAGAAAATGAAAACATGCTTGATATTATACTCATTGAATTTATGGATCATTAACAACAAATGCAATTCTGTTTTCATAACAAAAAAACAATCCATTACGAATTCCTATCAATTTACCAAGATATGCTCATTTCTTTTTTCTTTTTAACGTTATTGCGAACCACAATTATTTTTTTTTAATTTACGTGGATCATCAACATCGTTAATCAATTATGACTATGATATTTTGTTGTTTAAAAGCTTAAACTTAAGTAGAACTGTGTACATAATTAGTATATAGACGTATGTTATATACATAATTCGTATATAATCCAAAATATTGAGTGTCATTTGAAAGTCCATGCCATTGTTTATATATAAATTGTACTTAACAAGTGTTTGATGATAACACGATTATATTATTAGAGAGATAAGATAAAATTTTTAAATTGTCGCACACCTTATGCTCAGTCAGTTTATTTTTAAGTAGTTTATTGTAACAGCGTATTTCATAGATTTATTGAATCTGTCCAATATCTTAGGTTATGTATATATATAATAAGTATACATATATATTAATTATATCAATTATTATTATTATTGTTATTTATAATTCATATTGCTGTTCGATGAGCATTAAAAATTAACTTAATGTGATATAAATGAACAGTAATCAAATTGTTTAGCGTTTAAATTATTGTGTTTATAATAGCATAAATATAAATTCAATAAAATGTGATTTACAAATTGTAACTTAAAAGTATTAAAACAAAAACATTTTGCTCAATTTTTTCTTGAGAAATAATTTAGTTTTAAACTATGACACAATGCATACTATTATTTTTATTAATAATATTGTATTGTTTATGTATTTGCTCATAAAACTTTGTCAATGATCACACTTTTTTTGTTTTGTTTTGTTTATTTTTATTTTTTTTATTAAACAAGGGACGAGGATACTATTATTATTATAAGTAAACGTAGATCAAAACAAATTTTGCCATGTTATTTCAAAATTATTATTTTTTAAATGTTTTTTTTTTTTTATTTATTATTATTATTATTATTTTTTTTTTTTTTGTACATAATAATATTTTTAACGATTATGAGATAAAATATATTAATGTAGAGTTAAATAGTTTTATGAACTTAAAAGTATTATGTTTTGTTTTTTATTTATCTATTGTAATTATTGATTGAAATTAATTCATGTTATTATATTTTAATTTTACCCAAAATTTATATCAAACAATATTATTATGTTAAATGTAAATATTTTAAAACAAAATTTGAAACATTCCAGTTGGATTTTTAAACTGTTTGTCTACTTAATTAGTAAAACGATACATATTATAATTCTTGCCATTATTATTTTAGTATTATTTTTTCAACCAATGCAAATTATGTCTGCCTCGAGATCTGTTATGTCTGGTGGTCTAAATATCTAAAATTGCCAAAATTAGTATCATTTAATAGTAACTTTGATCTCATGCTGAAAAGCTGGTTGTTCAATTTAAGACATTATTTTATTATTATAATAATTATAATTATTATATTTTTTTTTTTTTTATCAAAATTAATTTTTAAAAGTATGTTAGTGTATGATATTAAAATAAGACCAGACTCAGCACGCATGACATTATTTGTGCAATTTTCACATAATTTAACTACCTACAAACATTGCAGTTACTCAATTCCCTGTTAGAGTGCCATTATTTTATTTAGTTTTATCTTATTTTTTTCAGTTTCTTGATCATATTAACAATATTTCAACAATTCAAGATAATGTAAGCTACATATTAATCCAATACAGTTTATTATTGTAATAATAAATTATAGAACTACATTTTTTTTTTTTTTTTTTTTCATTAGTACTGTCAATTGCTAATAGTAATTGAATTATGTGTTTATTATTCTTTTAGCAATACTATGATTTTCAGTAAGTGATATGATATTATACATGCTAACATGTGTATTTATGATGTATATTTTTCAGATATTTTTATGTTCAAGCGTTTGTTGCTTCTTATGGTCAATAAAATTATATGTATGCAATACTTTTTAAATTATAAACTCAATTATAATATTAATTTTGCGTTTGTGTCAGATGTTGGTTTATTATGTTAAACATTCAATGTTTATTGCAGAATTTTATTTTAAAAATCCAATACTATTTTTTGTATAATTCAATATAATATATATATAGTTCATTTGAATAATTTATTTTTCCCATAGTCATTAAAACGTTGTTTTAATGTTCTCCAGATCTATGACACAAACCCAACACATATTTCCAAGTTTTAACGATATTGGCTCGTTGAATTCTGGAGTACTATTACTGTGACCAGGGGGATTACTTAAAAAAACAAACAAGGAGTCCTTAAACACGGTAGCCAACATCTAATTGATAGGTTGGGTTGACAGATAGGTCATGAAAATGCTTAAGTTCATGTTTGGTCTCCAGTTTTGGTAGAAACACCTCACGTCACATCAACACTCTAAGTGCCACATTATCTCAAATCATGGGTAGCAGTACATTTTTACTACCAACAAGACATAATTATTCTGATCATCGACTACCTTTACCTAAGAAAACGTTATTCAAAAACCATTATTCAGTGAATTAAAATATTAAAACTAATAACTATGTAGGTGCCAACAGTAAAACTAATTACTTTTAATAATAGAAAATATTACTAGTTTTGAGATAAGGTCACTAAGTGTAAATTTGCGTCGGTTGGTAAACCACATTAGGCCTTTGATTGCTATAGAATTTTTAACTTGCAACTGTACAACACACATGTAGATGTAACCACATCTTTCATTGATGCACAATTAATCATTAAAATAGATAAGTATCACTTTATTTTTTATAGAACACAATTTATTGTCACATCGTGTTTTTTAATTTTTATCAGTTATAATTAGAGGTCGGATTTATATTCTTATAAAATCCTTAAAATAGGCAATATACTCTTTTATAATCTTCTATTAAAATACAAGAAATATGGAATTATATGTCTTTAAAAATGCCAAATATTTTATTCATATTGTGAAAAAAAAAAAAGTTAAAATTTAAACGTATTACTAATAATTTAATTTTGTTTATAAAATTAATAAAAATAATGAAAATAAAATACCTATTTTTAAATGTTCTAATAGTGGTAATAACGAATGAGTAATATAAAATTATTTTTTTCCAAAAACTATTAAAAAAAATTTATTGTTGTTTATTATTCTCAAATATTCTATAACGTATACCGATTATTCTCTAACCCCTAAAATATGTTTTTTCATGCAAAACAAATTTTTTTTCTCCGAATTCTGTGTTTCGTGAATCGTAATGATATTTTACTCCCATTTAACTACATAGACTTGAAACAAATATGTAAAATTATAAAAATCCGACCTCTAGTTATAATTATCATATTTTTTGTTTTTGATACTTATTAAAATGTACCTACCTAATAAGTTTTCTTTGAAAAAAAAAATAATAAGTTTTTATATGTTTTTAATTTTTTGTAGTGTTATATAAAATTTTATTTATACAAGCTATTCCTTTATTATAATGTACTTAAAGGTTACAAAATCTAATAAACAAATCTACAATTTATTTCAATAAAATTAATACGCGCATGAATATGGGCTTTTATTAAGGAGTTTTGTATAGGCAAATCTTATCACTTCCACACTTTTGTTTCTTTGTGAGTTAAAATGACCGTTATTACTCATTAGAGGTACTATTTGTTTCCTGCCGCCCAAACAGAAACAAGCGCATGCAAACGTTAACAGCATTTATTGCAGACGTAAACACCGTATATAAACACGTTTTGCTGACTTTAATTTTTATAACTTTTAAATCAGTTTTTTTATCGTAAAAATCGAAACATCTCTTAGTGCGCGACCATCGAGTTTTAACTATTTATGTACGTAGGTGTTCTGCGTAAAACGACTATAAAATTGAGCCATTTTTCTAAATAGGTACTCAACTGAATACAAACAAATTCATGGTACCGAAATTATTTAAAAAAGTCCGATCGTCGCGCCCTACAACATATTCTGTTGCGTATCATTAACAAATTTGATTTAAAAAATATGGAAAATTGAAGCTACGAGGGTTTTTCCCTCAAAACGGTTTTTTGAATAGTATTTTACAGCGTTCGCAAATACTCAGAATTATTGGATTTTAATTAATTAGGAAATACGTGCTTTTTTTAGTTTAATCAATTACTATTCATTACGCAGCATTAGTATTTTCTAATTTTTTAGAAAAGAGGTATCAATTTGTTTTAGGTAATTGTTTTTTGCAATGAATATAAATCATCAAAAAAATCTACGATTTTAAAAATTAAAATTGTAATGTTTTACTTTTGTGGTGATAATTTATTTGTGTTAAATTTATAAATGAATAATACGATTGTTTATTTGCCTATGTGTACGCCCTATACTATACTTCGTACAAAAGTTTTTATTATTTGTATATTTTATTTACAAAATCAATTTCAATAACTGTGGAAATAATTTCAGTTCAAATTTTCCGACGTCAACTATACCTATTAAAACGTTATAATGAGTGTGCAAAATTCAAATAGTTCAACAACGAGTTTTTAAAATGTTCTGTGGTTATATTGTCTTTTATGAGTCATTATTCTTTAGTCATCATTTAAAGTCTATTAATTTTGACTTGGCAAATGACGTTCATAGAGAATTTTATACTTACACCACACGTGGGTCAAGTAGAACACAGCTATAAATTAGTAGCTGTTTTGATAAGTATAGTTTAAACAATATTTTATTAAACAATAATTAACAGTTTTAGTATTTTTTGAGTAATAATAACTTACTTTCTAGTATATTAATAAATTACTTATAATATACTACCACTATAACAATTTGTACGACTGTTTTGATAATTTATAGAACATGACGAACAAATTTTATGAAAATATGTTGGTAGGTGGCTTGTGACTTTTCTTTTTGTAGTTTAATCTAAACGTACGAAAACTAGTTTTGTTAATCATTTTGAATATTTAAGTTATTAAATTTTAATATTTATAATATAGGTGATAAATTTTTCATATTTAAAATTTAATTTTAATGATCATTTATTAAATATTTAATATGTATTTATTTATAACATTCAATATTTATAAAGGTAATATTTACCTTTATTTTATACCTCATAGAAAACTAACCGGTCTGTTATTTAAATACTTATTGTATATTATATATTTTATAGAATAATTTTCAAATTTTTGAAAACATCCATTTAATGAATTTTGTACAATATATTTTCCATTTATATTGACCATATTAAAAAATTTCAATGCCTCAAATTTAGCATATAATGTGACATGTGTAATTTTTTATTTTTAAATAAAATCATCACAATGGTTATTTTCGTAAGCAATTTTCAATCAATTACAAATTTAACATTCTACTTCTAACTAAACTTTCGTTAACCCTAGTGCGATCCACCTAAACCCGGGGCCAACTGCAATGTTGTAGTCACTATTTTCCCGATCTCAAAATGTTCTGGTTTTTTTTTTTATAACACTATAGTCAGGCGCGTATAGAGAAAAATATTTTTGTGGGGGTTTAAAGTGGTACACTTTTATACTAGTATAATAGGAACTTAATGCAATTTTTATACAGTAGTTTTTCTGAAATTTCGAGGGGGTGGGTTTTAACCCCTAAAACCCTCCCTTGTATACGCGCCTGACTATAGTCTAGTAATATCGTGACGTATTTGAGGATGTACAACTATGATTCACTCCTTATATTACATATTGTGTATTCGAGTAATAAGCTGATTTTGTTATAACAATGATTAAATATACAACATTAAATTCATAGTCATTGATTATACTAGATAATGTAACACAAGTATGACTCATTTTTGTGAATTTGTAGCGTCTTCGGTCTTAACAATACGCTTGTAATAATTTTCAACAATGACGGAGGACTGGACCGAGTAACAATAAACCAAAAAAATGAACAAATCAACTGTTTGAATGTATTACATTACTATGCACATCAAGAATTCATTGTTATACGCCTTTTCGCTGGGAATTAATATAGATTTCCGTGAGGATGCCGCTTGTAACGGAAGTGTGGAACGACTTCCTAAACGAGTATTGACTATCAATGGATTGTACTTAAGTACAATTACGACGTGACAATCGTCGGTCGTACACTTTTTAAGTGAATATCAGAATATTTTTTTTCTCAAATCAAAGTTGTTATTCCATGAAATTAATGCAATACGACGATATAGAGAGACAGTCGGCGTGTCCGCAGCACATAGCGACGATATGAGAGAAAACATATCTGTACGGTGAAAGATTAAAAGAATATTGGAGTGATACAAACGATTTACGCATACATCTGAGCGTGAACAAAACGAAAAATGTAATTGTTATAACGACGAGGAAAATTTTTTTTTTTACCGATAACTACCCGAAATTTTGGTTGACTATAAATATATTGCACAGTGCAGGATTAGCATTTTTAGTTTCTGCTTGAAAGATTTCCTAACACGTATTCATAAACGATCGTTTTCGTCGTTCTCCTCGGACACGCACCTGCAATCGAAAGTCTGTGATACACTTGCGAAGATGCGGTGTCGTTCAGTCTTTTCGTCAATTCGCATTGAAATACATCCAGAGCTCCATATCGCATGAAATATCGTAAATTATTGTAAACAGTATGTAGGTAATATAATATCATATCAAATGGCGTAAATAATTACGGTGTGAAGCAACTGAATCTAGTATTGTATTATTCAATAACGGGCAAAGTGAAAATCGATATTACGACGCGGTCTGGTGGTCAGGCCGCGGTAGCCGTGTAAAAAATAGTACCACAATACTATATGATATATGAGTACACGCTGTGTAAAACGTGAAAAAAAAAAACGAAACAAAAGAAAAAACACGTTGAACCTATTTTTACTTATTTTATCGCGCCGAATTTGGATATAGCTTCCGTTTGTTCGGTATAAAATGTAAAAAAATAAAAATAATAGAAAAAATATGTTTGAAAAAACGACGGTATTATCTATTTGTGGCCGTATAATAATATGTAACCCGCACTGATCAATATATAACACAAACAATCGTATAATAACATAACACGCGTCACTTTCCATAGAATCTATCAACAAATTTTAAACTACGAAAAAAATTACAATCAATACATGTTTTTTCTGACTGAAACGTTGGCCACAATAATGCATACTCAGAGTTTGAAGAAAAAAACCGCGTAATAAAAAGTTACTAAAACCTGTTTTGGAGTATATGATTTTTATGTCATCAGATATATACCTACGTCTTGTCTAAGTGTTTTTTTAAATTTTAGTGTTATGGTAATACTCATTTTATTATTATTAAAAGCACGTCACTGTTTTCCTAAAAATTGAAGTAGAACATTTTTTTTATTTAATCATTATTTTTTTTTTTGCAAAATATTCTAACAAAGAACTATATAGTCCGATGCGTAATATCATTGATTTTATGTACACAACATGGTACAAAATCATTGGTAATACTACGCGATTGCGCGTAGGTACGGACCTCGCACGGACAAATCGGTCGCCCCGAAACCCGCACCGAAGCCAAAATTTAAGACGCGATCGTCCCTGCGTTTGAAATTATTTTTAGTCGCAAATTCAGAATTTGTACCCGGGCCTCTGGAAAATCGAATTTTCCTCAGCGGTGCTGCAGAGGCGTATTGGTCCTAGAAACTCCGAAATGGTACTACACGGTTGTTATTTTTGCATTTGTAACGATTTTTAATCGCGAATTCAGAATTTTTAGGTAAACGCCATTAATTCGGGACTCGGTGAAATCCATCGCGTTACACCCCGGTGGTGTATACCATCTTTATACGGCCCATACATTGGTCCCTTGAAGATCGTTAAGATTTTTTTTATCGCGAATTCGTACACAAATCCGAGTTGGCGGCACTTGCGTAACCGTTACACCGGTCGTTAGTTTACAATGTATAGTAGACACTTGTTGGATTTCCGCGCAACCGGACGCAGTTCATCGTACACACGCGGCTTCGACCGCACGTGTCTCTCACTCGTACCTTCACATTTAACACGTTGGCACTCGACGCGAACGCGACGGTTTTTCGTCAGAAGATTGGGATTATCTTATTTTAATAATATAAAATTCTAAAAATTTCAAACACCAGCTCGTCGGCGGTTAACGACGGAATCGTTGACGAAACGCCAAACAGAAAAACTATCGGACCCCGTGAACTGCAGGTAAGATCACGTTTTTTTCTTTTTGCGAAAACGTTATTTTTTAATAAATCATTACATCTCTGTAGACTGTAACGTCGCTGTTTGTACATCTCTATACGAACCGTCGGTGATTACAGTTTGTTTACGTAACACTCGGCGTAAGCTACACTACCTAACCGCGTCGTAACTGTGATTCGTCCGCCCGTGACAATATTCGATGATGCACTTTTAATCGTCACGTTTTTAACATAAAAGCGTCGACTCATTTCACTTCAGTTGCCCGTTACGTTTTTTCGATTATTTATTTCTCGTGTATCCACACAGTGTTTTATAATGTTATCGTGACTATGAAAGGCGAGACAAATCGCACATTTCGCGCACTGCCTACTGTATAAAACTTAAATTTTGACAATCTCGTGTAAACGCAGTCGTAGCGTGCTACAGTATACAGTATGAGAGATGTGTATGCAAAATGAAAATGAAAATTCATTTATCAAAACCATAATAATAGATTACATCCGAGAACGCGGTTTTCGTAAACCGATCTGGGTCACGGGCTAACGGACTTTAAACGCGTCGTTCTGCGTTCTGCGTTTTAATTGCGTACAGCAGATCCACTGCTATACGCCAATTATTATTGCGGGTTAAAAACAAACGAACACATTTGAAAACTGTCTAATTCAAATGTGTTCAAACTGGCGTTAATGTAAGTTTCATGTCTGCACATAATATGCCCGCGTTTCTTTTAAACGATGTTTGATTTAGTAATAGAGTGCAGTACGTATATTTTAACTAAAATTTAACAAAATATCTTTATTCCAAATCACTTCGTTTCTCTAAGTATTCATAGAAACGATTTCTTCATAATCAAAAATGTAATAAGAATACATCGAGCTCGTAACTGTAGTCTGTAATTGACTGTTGGTTCAGTATTGGATAGTTGATTTAGCGTGGTAAAAATTAAGATTCTTTTTTATGAAATGGCTATCAAACTGTAAGTTTCAAATTGAACGAACACATACACTATTATAGGGACGTATATTTTTTTGTAAATACCCTGCAGTAAAAATGTGAAAAAATTTGAAAAACGTTTTTTTCTTTATTTCTCCGTTTTTTTCAAGTTACAAAGTTGTTTTAAATTTTTATAACACAATACCTACTATATAGTATAAGCTTACTCAATCACCCAAAACAGTGACCAACTCTTGGTCAAATATGTTTACATATCGATTTGAGAAATTTCATATTTCTTGATGTGAACAACTATGACTGACTGCGAATAACCCACGCGTAGACACGTTGAGATATACCTTTATCGGATTAATTTTGGATGACTAATTAATTAATGATTTCGATACGTTCTAGAGACATTGACTTTGAAAAATTACAAAACAACAAATTTCTAGATTGTTGAATTGACTTTGTATATGAGTATCAGTATATATATATGTATATCAATCCATTGATAAATAATAAGCGTGTTTTAATTTGAGTTACTGCAATTTCAACAATGTTACTCAGTAGGTATATAGCTGCAGTAATGTGGCCAGTTCAGGGCCTCTGATCGATTATCAAGTGCATGAATATAATTGCGATAATTTGTATAAATGAACCGATTATGCAAAGTGTTAAATAACCGCGGTCTGTCCTTGGTAATTTATTTAAACACCTGAAAACAAAAACGGAAGTAATCCGGTCGATTTCAGATGAAATCAAACAGGTGTTGTGAACTGCACATAATACGTAGGTACGAGTGTGTACACTACTGTACTTTATACAGTACAACACAGATTACGATTTGTTTTGTGTTACTTGTTAACTGCACATTAGCTAATATTGTACTTACGAGTATACTTTATGTATAGGTAAGTGTACCCGTATAACCGAATTATAAAATTGAATATTATTGTATTAGTTCATTGCCGGCGATAAGGGCCTAGCAGAAATAAATACGTAAGTACAGCGGACACGGTCTCGGTTTTGCTGACGGATGTTGTGGTACACAATATTGTAGGTACATTTCAATAATCAATTACAGTACTGAAATAATTCTAACCGGACATAATCACCATGTTCATTACGTTAACGTCTTAGTAACAATAAAAATAAACAAAAGTAGTGTTGTTCGCAATTTTTGAGTACCTAGGTGCCATATTACGAACGAAGGACGCGTTTACAAAATTCGTTCATGATTTCAAAAAACTGAGTCAGTCTGCAAAAACATAGCCATATTATTCAGTCAAAAATAGTCGTGTAATACAAAATACATTACTTTGATTTCTAGTGGCTATTCTAATGGCAGAGTTTATATTTTATCAGTCGAATAATAGATACGTTTTTGTTTGTAAGTAGTAGTAGTATGCTTTTGTATATGCGAGTTCATGTTTTTAAACTGCTATGTACGAAACACGTCCTGTAGTATTTCTTTTCGCTTAACCGTTCAGATAGTGCGTTTTTCGGTACGTCACGATAAGACAATTTTTCTACCACCATCAATCTTTTTAAACTCTATTGATTGATTTTCGGACAGATTTAGCTCATCACTGAGACTTTTGATCAATCGGTTAGAGTTGTTGAACCGGCACCAATTTTGTACTGTAGAATTTTATAATTTCAATGGAATACCATGATAACTAACAAATGAAAAAAAATGAAGGAGTAATCAATAGGTTATATGCGAGTCGACCTTCACGAATTCTTTTATTTCATATTTTTTTTTTTTTTTTTAATGATTATATTGCTCATCGAAATGTTTGCATAATATTAATTAAATAATCACCAATACTATACCATCACTATACCTATCGTTAGTACTATGGTCCGCTTCACGAAAACTGGCGGCTAACCCGTACCCCGAACCTCACCCACCGTGTAGACATTGGTTCTCATTCTATGTGACCACTTGCTGCGGTCCGGAACGACGGCTGCGCGGCGTGTTCTATTGAAATGTTATTATTTTTAATTGTACGGTTTTGATAACCACTAACAAAAATAATCCGCTTGGAACGCGGCGGGCAGCCGCCAGTTTTCGTGAAGCCGACTATAATATTTTATGCTAATCATTTATTATAACGTTGATAGAACTATATAAACTACACTACGTTTGTGCCGATTAGTTCAAAATATAAGTTTTACGTGTTTGATTTTGTTGACGTACTAAATGTTTATAATAATTATCGGTAGGTATGATTAGGTAGATGAGTCTTAGATCAGTAACCAAAGTAAAACCAAAATAGTTGTAGGTACAATTAAAATGGCATCATTGAGTAATTCCACCACGGTAAAAATTATCGCTGATTTAGATTTTGGCCAAATCATTTGGAGACAATGTTATATTAGTTGTAGAAAACAACGATGCATATTAATTTACGTTTGCATTTTATGTACCCATTTAATTTTTTTTTTTGTTGTCAATCATAAATATCTTTTATTAGTTTAATAACAACAGCAAAACCCAAATTACATAACATTATATTTGCATGCGGGAGAAATTTGAACGGTGCTCTCGGGGTGCCAAAATTGAAACGAGGTATCATAATAAATCATAATTTACAAAATAACGATCCATAGTTACGTTTATAAGAACCAGCCATTAAACAGCAATTACGCGTTGATGTAGTACATAAATCATTATGATAGACCTCTATCTAACGATCATAATTATATAGGTATATTCTCACAGGAAGTAATACACATATTAACCTATGAAAGTATAATAATTTAAACATTAATTATTTTAGGTAAATATTTGAGTATAGTATTTAAGCGGTTCAAAATAATGAGATCTTATAAGCAATTCAATTAAAATATTTAATTGTTTTCAGTACCAAGAACGAGTATACGTATTTTTATAAAAATCGTTTAAATTGTGAGACAACGTATTATAAATCCAACAATGCGCGAATAAAATGTAATTCACAATTGATTTTTTAACCGGACAATATTTAATATGGAGAGCTAAGGGCAATAATTATACGATGAGTGAAAATCAAACAGAAAAATAATTCAACTATTTTCCATATTCTGGTTTATTTTTAATACTGATCATTAATTTATACAGATCATAAAACATACGTAATCATTGTTTATAATAGTATAATAACGTAGTATGTCATGCTCAAACGTACATAATACCATTAACAGTTTAACATAACCATTGCGTAAGACGTATTACGTATCATATTGTACATGGATATTAGATATTTAGCTTCTTATTATTATGATTTATATATGTAAACATCAAGTATATTCTAAAAAAATATAACGTATTTATAATATGAATATAGTATTGATAGTATTCGTATAGCATTCTCATTGATACCAGAATTTAAGATATTTTATTGTTTCTAAGTATTGGAGTTTTAAAAGTGATTCGCGATGATTTTGACTTCGCTATATTTATATCCAAACGCATCTACCTAATGCGGATGTCGTAGTTTTTATATTATGTAGCTTCAGAAATGTGGAATAAACAAATCGACCTCCCGTCCCTACTTAGAGGGCGACTTTTTTTTGGATTGTAAGAGCAGCATAATATAATATATTGTTTGAAATTCGGGGACGTATGTTAGTAATAAAGCATATTTTGTTGAGGAAATGTGGCGCGAAAACGTTTTTTTTTTTTTTTAAACGCACAGAATGATTTCAAATTTTCACACGTGTCGTTAGGATGCTGCAGGGTAAAATAATAACGTGCGCGTGATCGAAAGTGATTCTCATTGAAATGTTCACGCACGAACGGCAAAACTTAAACATAGTCATAAAAGTTTCAAAAATAATCTCGAACCGAATATATAGACCTTAAAAACTTAGAACTTGCGGTTGATTATTCGACTGGCCGTTTACGATTGTAATTTTCGAATAATTAGTACGTCATGCTTACCAACATCAAATTGAAAAAGCCCGGAGGGATTTGCAGTCCACATCAATACTTACTCCAAAAATATACGAACAACTGCAAAAAATATTACGAAACAATGTTGTACTCGAATTTTCTATAAACTTCGAACGTTCCACGTCAAAAAATCGGAATGAAACCGATCTACCTGTATAATGTACCACGAGAATTGATCGAAACGAATGATTTGTCTTTATTTTTAGATTCTGAGCGTTAGCGAAGAATGTATTGTTTTTACAATGATGTTTTTTTTTTTTCTATGGACATTTTCGCTAGTAGAAAGAACGCTCCAATTTTAACGTATGACACGTCAGAAGATAGATAATTGATCCGAGATGGTACTTCTAAGCGTTTTTCGAAATTTCGACTATTTTCGGAGCTATGAAACGAAAACGGCCGAATTTTCGAAATTTTTAAGGGAGTTATGGAACTTTGAAATTTTTTAATTTTACGCAGTTATTACTCCATAAAACCTCTAGTTTTTACGTTTAAGTCTCGAAACGTTAACACAATCTAAACAAGATGGTTTTACACGTGTGGTAAAAAAGATTTGGAAAATTTGTTCATACCATTTCGGTCTATAGCCGATTTCACGTTGTTATTTTGTCGTTTAACTCGTCGTACCGGGCGGCCGTGTATTTCTTATGGGGGCGACAAATAACCACGGGGAACGTGTTTTTTGCACATCGATTTCGATTTTTTTTTATCACAACATCCGAAACAAAGATCCGGACCACGTCGTAACTTTTTTATAACACCTACTGAAATAGGAAAAAAGGTAGTGCAGATTTGACAAAAGTTTTTACCGTTAAATTTTTTTTTTTTTTTTACTGACGTAGGTGCACTAGACAACTGAGCTCGCTCAGAATCGTATTTATCGTTGCTTTCAGATGTAAAACAACGGGTTTTAACCACAACTTCTTAACTGGTGACCCGCCCAAAGCTACCCCGTCAAACTACACCCACGCGATCGCCTAGAGCTGTAGTTTTCTGTTCATAAAACAACGTCTAACCGTGTGTGTTGTCAACGCAGATATTTGTCATCTTACGAGCAGCGACAACCGCTGGGGTTCCGGACCAGCTGCGCGCCCGCGGTCGGAGAAAAAGCAGACGCTCAACTGCGCCCGGAACGAGGAAAATCGGACGCGGGAGACGCAAGAACCGTGCGATGACGGCCGGTATCGCGCCCGTTCCGGCGAAAACGGTCACGGCCGGACCGGAAACGCGGTAACCCGCGTTTATTTTTCTGCAGCACGTGGCCTGCGCGCTTGTTGGTTGCGATGATACGCGCGGCGGTCGTACCGCGTGCGCCGATCGCCCGTGTCCAATGAGCACGTCGTGACCCGCGCGACCGACCGCGGTAGACGCGCGACGACCACGGCGGCGATCACTCGTTGGCGGCCGCGACCCGTTGGTGGCTCACGACTCGGCGACTTGGCGAGCCCGCGGCAGTCTGCAAGATGAGCCCGTCCACCGCGGTGGCCACCGTCCCGGCGGCGGCGCTAACGTGGGCGCGACTGCTGCCGTTGCTGCTGTTGGCGTCCGTGCGTCCGGCCACGGGACAGCTCCAGGGCAAGTACAACCCCCCGTACCCGGACATCTGCGCGAGGTGAGACTTTTTATTCGTCCGGTCCATTCGAACGCCGTCGTCCAAATCATAAAAGAGCGTCTGTTTAAAATATTTTTTAATTTTAACATTTCGTTGCGAGCCGGTGACCGTGTGACACCTACCCAGTAGAAAATATGGTTGAATCGAGATCCGCGAACAAAACAACATAATACTTCGACGCGTCACAATTAATATAAACGTTCAAAATAAAAATATGTAAAAAAAAATACTGTGTAACGGAAATTTTAACTGTATTTGAACTATTCTGCGATTTTCGTAAATCAGCTCAAACCGTGCAGTGTTCCGGCGTAAACTTTCTGTTGTTTATTTTTTCCGTCGTTTTCAAAATGTCAGATTTTACCGCAGCACGAAATGCAGTGTTTTTTTTTGTTGCCGCCATGTGTCTGAACGGATACACCTAGAGCAGTATGGGCGGCTAATATATCATTAACTTTCTTCGCTTTTTATACGTATCAAATAAAATAATTGGTACAATTTGTTACCTATGTTAACTGATTATTTACGTTAGCTAAAAATGAATAAAGTGATGTTATTAGGTCGGTACTCACGTTAATATTTTATGAATCGTGTAACTATTATGTTTTCTTGTATTGAGCAATCATCATACGGATTCATTTCTTTGATAGACACTAATATTGTTAATAAAATAAGATTTAGGACCAATATAGGCACCGACCCATTCTAGAGTACTTATATTATAGTTAACGATAATAACGGTAGACGTCCAATTGACGTGTACGATTTTCGTGAAAGTTCTTAACTTCCGTTTTAAAAATGCTATTTGTTTCGTGTTTGTACAGACTATCAATTACTATTGGTATCGAACACAACGCGACGGAAAAATTAAACATACTATTATACTTTTTTAAGTATAAAATAAAGCTATAGCGTTTTTTTAACGGATAATAAACTCTCATTGTTACATCGTTGATATCTGATGTGAAAAATTTGTTTTTGTATTAACAATAATTTGCAGAATTCTAAACTCAATAATATCAACCATCAAAACATATTATTGGCAAACGTGCGCAAACGATTGAAGAACATTTTTCTACATCATAAGGACTTGATGTAGAATGTTCCATTGTTCCTACTTTTTAATACGATTGTGCAGATCATACATAAGATTCATCACGTATAAATACAAGACTGAATTATTTCGATATTTTGTTGACTTCCCTTATCCCTCGTCAAGGGCTTACGTTTTAAATTATCGTGTTTTTTACAATAATTATAACGCGTTTGCTACAAAAAAAAACCATTGCCCTCTGTGTCATGTCAGCTATTAATTTCGAACCGCGAATTATAGTACTTAATAAATATATTTTCGTCTCCTATTCATTCGTTGTAATGTGTACGCTTATTATTATGATACAGTTTAAAATTTTTATTTCACTTCGTTACAATAATTTATTTCATAATTTGTGTCCAATAGTTTTAAAACTTACGGTTTTTAAATTTTTTTTATTACGATGATTACTTATTAATTTATTAATTACTTATTGATTTATCCGTTAATTATTAATTATTGGCCTGTAATACTATTCTGTTTCATACAGAAAACAATAAACATCGAAATTGTCTAATCTAAACACAAAACAACCCCTCTGCATATTACGATTTATATATTCTACTGAAGTACGAGTACAATAATTGTATATTATTGTAAGTAGGTACAATGTTTTTGTTCAAATTTTAAGCCTGAAGTATAACATTATGATCATGAAAATCATTATTGTAATATTAGTCCAGAATAATTCGATAGTGTATACTATTTTGTAAAAATCTCCAGAGTTGTTAAAGAATAGGTTGTAAATTGTACAATACCATGCATTCGAATAAAGATATTGTAACACCACCAATTTGCTAAATTTTAATTCGTATACCTATTTGAAATGCCAATTATTTTTATGCGAATAGTAATTTCTTTGTTAAATCATTGTTTAGGATTGTTTTTGTAATAAGTAATAACGACAATATGTGTGTATACTATAAATAGTTTCAGCATAATATATATATAGGTATGTATATATTTATATTATGCTGAAATCTCTAGAAAACTTATTTTATTTCCATGCTCTTAGCCTTGAAAATTATCACGGGTGGGTGGCAATATTAAAAAAAAAAAAACATTGTAGATTTAATGCGATTTTTAAAATTTGTTGATTATTTTGGCATGTTTTATTACGGTTCATTTCCATAATCAATTACTAGTATTTGTTAGAATTTGTAACTCTACAGGTATAATCTATTTGTTTTTTTTTTTTTTTATTATAAGTTTCCTCACAAATGTTGGTGAGTGAATCTTAATTATTTTTAAAGAGCTTTTGTAAAATTTTGTCTAATTAAGATTGTATTTCTGTAGGCCAACTAAAATAAAATTGTACTCTTGACCTACTTGTACAGTCAAATATTTATAAACTGTGTCCTTTACAGTTATTAATTTAAATGTTCACATTAATAACTACTTTGTTTAGATGATTCAATTTCAAAACAATCTTTAATTACGATTCAAAATACAATTTAATTTTTTTCTTTATGTTTGGTAGGTAGATACATATTATAAATAACTACCTATATGAATCCAAGCCAACGATAATGCGTAACACTTAAATACTTTTTCGGCGTCATTTTAATTTACCTTTCATTATTTTTACAATTACCAACTACCGAAATACTTATTGTTTAAATTATTTAAAAATTTAACAATGATATTAAGTAGGTAGGTTATAAATTTAGATTTCAAACCTAATAGGTACACCAATTATATTTTTAGTTTGAAAAAAATTTATACGGAAATAATAACTATTGTGTAGTTATCAAAAGATAGGTTCATTTTTACATTTCGCTTATTCATTATACAACTTTTGCAGTGATATTTATTGCCACGGTGAACTTCTAGATGACGTTCAGATGTTACGGTTATACAACGATTCGAAGGTTTTTGTAGATAAAAAATTACTTCGGAGTGAGGCAGAAATCATAAAAGCGTATAGAGAATTGAAAATCCGAATCAATGGTCGGATTCCAAATCGTTCTGTACTTGAAAAGTTTGTCAACGACAATTTTGCTGATGACCCGTTAGTCAATTGGGTACCGCCGGATTTCGTCCAGAATCCGACAATCGCCACTTATGTCCAGGATAAGAACTACAAGTAATATTGTTGAATAATACGTTTTATTAATGATTTAGTGATGAAACCTTACGGTCTAAGTTCTGTGTTTCATTCCAACAGTGGCTTTTCAGCAAACATGAATTACGAGTTTCCAAACAAATGTTCCTAATACCTATACTATCGTCAAACTTATCGTGTTATTAAAAATGTTTTTTTTCAAAAATCGAGCGTTTAAAATATAATTAGGTAGTTTGAGATAATTTAAAATCTTTAAGCGTACATTTTCATTCTTAAAACTACTACGGTGAAAAGTATAATTCAATTATTGTATAGATGTAAAAATGATACCAACAATGAATTTGTTCTAAATTAATTAATAAAGGTACCTACTTTCAATTAAGACATACATTTAAACTAAATAAATTCAAAAAAACATCTATTAAAATAAATACAAACGTTTTAACTCAAGAACCATATCTAAGAATGTATTTCTAAAAAAATTAGTTTCTTTGTGTTCATAAATAACATAGTTTTGTAAAAAATGTTTTTACCTCTTTATGATTTGTTTATTATAATAAATATTAAGTATAAATGCACAATTAACAGTGTATAAAAGGCTGTCATAAAGGCAGAATATTCATAGAAAACCCATTCGCGTCATTTTAATAACAACTATAGAAACATTATTGTTAAACAAATAGGTATAGCCTATGTTAGTTATTAATCAATGATTGACCTCTAGATTTATAAATGTACTTACAGTTTAGAACAAACTGTAATCTTTTATGTAACGCATACAATAAAAATTAATAAATAATAATCGTTGGCGTGTGTTAAAGCGCAGATTACCTTTACAATAACAAGACGATAATTACAGTTATATTTCAATAATCATTTAATATTTTACAAACTTAACGTTTTATTTCCTAGCAGTTTTCTATTTTCAATTTTCTTAAGATCTTTTTTAATTTTCTACTATGAAATCCCTTATCTTGCGCATTTTATGCAGCATTGTTTTATGTAACTATATACATTTAATTGACACTTGTTTATTGTGTATTTACTTGTGTTTTGAAGGAAATGGATTCTGGAACTCAATCAAATCTGGAAGGATTTGGCTAAAAAGGTGAACGAAGACGTCAAAATAAACCCCGACCGACATTCGTCTATTTATTTACCGAATGGATTCTTTATAGCCGGTGGAAGGTTCACCGAGCTTTACTATTGGGACTCGTATTGGATCATAAGAGGTATGCAAATCATAAAATTAAATCTTAAATATGCGATGATGATTGATAATAATTATAATTGTTTCCTATAGGAGCAATATTGTGTGATATGAAAGACTCTGCAAGAGGAATAATACAAAATTTCCTTTACTTAGTGCACCGCTTCGGTTATGTGCCAAACGGAAGTAGAATATATTATTTAATGAGATCTCAGCCTCCACTTTTGATCCAAATGGCCGCATCTTACTATACGTATACAGATGATTTGAATTTTATCAGAAAAAACATACATGTAAATTTAGTACATTTTTTTATGTTCCCATTTTTTCATTTTTACTTTCTATTCATGTGTATAAATTTGCTATTTCAATAATGCACTAAACGTAGTATATTGATTTCTAGTATCTGGAAGCAGAATTCAATTTTTGGATGACAAACCGAACGGTTAAAGTTGAAAAAGCAGGTAACACTTATGTTATGGGACAGTACAACACACATACCAGAGATCCACGACCCGAATCGTATTAGTAAGTACAAATAGTTTTTTTTTTTTTTGTGATTGTTTCGAACAAAATATGTACTATACAACTATTCTGTTTGGCAGCCAAGATAAAACATTAGCCAAAACTCTTCTTAGTGTAGACGATAGAAATGAGTTGTACTCAAGAATGAAATCCGGTGCTGAATCTGGTTGGGACTTTTCAACCAAACATTTTAACGATTTTGGTCAAAACACTGGTAATAATAACTATAACTACCCATATTTATTTATTTTTTTTTTTATCAAATATCAACATATAAGTACTGTAATACTGTATAGTTCATAAGACTATACAATTTATTTAAAGTTCATTTTCAGTTTAAATAAAATTTTAAACTTAAGTTAAGTAGTTATAAACCATTAAAAAATACACATAATAATTTACAATATCCACATTTTATATTAGGTTCATCGATTAAATATTGTCTGTTAATCCGTTTTGACTTTTGACAGATGAGTAACTTTTAATATTGGTTATTTTCAAATTATTTAGAAGAAAACATACAGCGATTCAATTTCAGTAAATCATTGTTTAGTAAAACTAATGTACACAAACAGTTTTATTGCAACACAATGTTTGACATTGATTGATCCATAGATCTACAATATCTCTATTCATGTTTTCAATTTTGATAACTTTAAATGAAAACAAATTATACGCATTCAATAATATTATTCTAATTCTATAGTATTTATGATCTGTTTTGATTGAACCGCCATAAAATCGACAAAGAGTAAAAAAATACCCATGTAAAATGTGATTTTTTCATCATTCTAATCTCATTTAACTTTAAAAAACATTTCTATTCTCATTTAAAACACAAAAGGTAAATACCAAAAAAAATATGGAGTTGTTCACCAATTTATTATGACTTATATAATCGTTATTTTGAACAATTCTACTATAATTTATAAATGTTGTTGGAATATATTTAATTTTATATATATACACAATAAAATCAAAAATGTACTAGCTTCAATATCAAAACAATTATGTCTAGTAAGTTTTTGCCATAAGTATAAACTAAGACAAAAATGTAGAAAGTAGCAGGTAGAACTAATTGTTCCCGCGCTAATTATTTTTTCCTAAACAAAAAATGTGTGTGACTTTCATATACGTATTTTGTCCAATATTAGAGTTTTATTTTAAATTTTCAGGACAATATAGTATTATAAAAAAATAATAGTGTTTTTCAGTAAAAACAATTTGATAAAATATACAAAAATAACTTATAGTTTGTAATAATAAGATTACAGTGTATAATTTAAACGAAACGGCCCTTAAAACGACGCAAATCAAAAAATAGGTTAACGAAAATCAATTGTAAGACTTACTATTTATTTAAGCATTTCATGTATTTGACAAGCAGATAATTCTGTATGTAAAAAAATCAATATAAATATTTTTACTTGAGTGATGTTTACTTAAAATTTTTCACCTTTCGTGTATACATTATTACTTTTTAGGCACATTGCTTAATACGGATCCTCAAAATTTCATTTACGTGGAGCTAAATGCCATATTACAAGCTAATGCAGTGGTTCTAGCTCAATTGTTTAATTTACTAGGCAATGTGACGAAATCCAATTACTATAACGAAATCGGTCAACGTTTCCAGATTGGAATAAACACTGTTAGTGATTTTCTTCTTTCTAGAGTCATGACTTCATGAAACCGTATTGAAAAAATATATTGTTCTTATTTGACGTGTGTTTAGTTACTGTGGAACGAGCAAGAGGGTATTTGGTTAGATTATGATCTAACTACAAAATCGAGTCGTAGATATTTCTATACGTCCAATTTTGCACCTTTGTGGACGGGTAGTTACGAAAGAAAACTTAGAACGTACTACGCCAAACGAGCTTTGGACTACTTGTTAGTTAATAACGTAATAAATCAGGACGGAACCCCTAAGCTCATATGTAAGTACACTGTTCTCATATATTTATACATTAAATAAAAACGATTAAATCTTTTATTTAAATTTTTTGAAGCAAAGTAAAAAAAAATTGTTATATATATCTAGCGATTTTTCTATGAAGTATGCCACAGCTTTGGGTAGGTCATTTATTTTATGTTTATATTAAATTAATTAAATTGCAATCTTTGTAAGCTATGGATTGATTACAAAAATTACTATTCTGAGTGAGGTCAGTGATACAAATATTCTACAAGTTCTAAATGTTATGCTTGGCTCCAACTTTTTAAACAAAATTTGATGATATAAATGCATTTGATCCAATAAAATGTGAACAAAGCAGGGAATTAATTCCAATTGTACTTGTGAAAATTCAAGTAATTCGGTAAATTTTCAAAATTTTTTTCATTTTGGGTCATAACTCTCAAAACATAATCTGAAACTCAAAAATTTTCAAAGTACCATTTTGGTCTAGATTCACATCGTTTTGTGGTATGTGAAGTCGTAAAGACCGTAGCACTCCTTCAATTCGAAATAATGTTCACAATAAAAAATAAACATCCTTGTACAACCGATAAATTCCTTAATGTACTCATAATACATGCCAATTAATAATTATTAAAAAAAACGACTTAATAGGTACCTAATTTAAAACTAATTTCAACTTGTCGCAGATGGATCAAAAATAAATGTTATCAATAAAAATTACTTTTTATTTTTTGATATTGTATAATTTTAGGTGTCCCGACATCATTTTACAATGTATCCTCGCAACAATGGGATTATCCAAATTGTTGGCCCCCTCTTCAAGCTATGGTGATTCAAGGTTTGGACCGCACCAACTACAAACCAGCTCAAACTATAGCCCTAAACTTGGCTAAATCATGGATTAACACAAATTATGTTGGATATAGTAACAATAAGACTATGTTTGAAAAAGTAATTCCTTAACAAATTTTTAAGTATGTTAATTGATTATGATCAAAAAACTTGTCCCTATCAGCAGAAACTGAATGGAAAAAAACTGTAGGAACATCCATCGCCATTTTCTATTATCTCTCATTTTTTAATTATATCACTAAAAATAAAAAAATAAACACAAAATTCATTAAATTATATTTTATATAAACTGCAACAACAATTATAAAAGAATTTGGAGTTTTAATAATTTGTTTAACTTACCTTAATAATATATGTTGGAAACACAAATTTTCTAAATTACCAATTCATTCATATCCTAAGCTAAACTCGTTTCATTAACAACGTTAAAAAAAATTGAGATTTATGTACCTTAAAATTTGTATTTACAGTACAGTGCTCTTGAAGTGGGTACAACCGGCGAAGGCGGCGAATACATTCCGCAAACTGGATTTGGTTGGACAAACGGAATTGTGTTTGAGCTGTTCCGAAGATGGGGTCACATATTCCGATCAAATTGAAAACACAAAACTGCTCTGACAATTTTGTGTTTATATACTCACATAATATTATATTGTACAATATATTTTGAACTTTCTTTTTGTTCTTTTTTTTTTTTTTTTTCCAACTTAACAAAAACTTTGTTATGTGAATAATGTGTATGTATAATTTTAGAATATCATAAAATTATGATTCGTACTTAAATCTATCTACTTAGATTAAGTTATTGTAGTACCCGTCAGTGGACAGTAAGATTTTGTATGATTTTATAATATATATTTTTTATACATTATATATTTCTGTGCTATTAATACAGTGTTTATAAAACTATACAAACAATTGGAAACAATCCATGTTAATTTTTTTTCTGAAATTTATTTTCTGATTTAATTTATTACGTCTATTAGTTTTTAAAATCAATAACATTAAAAAAAAATATTTTTGGTGATTTCGATGTTATTTACATTTTAAAATAATAATGACTATCTAGTTTAAGTCATTTACTGATATACCAATGTTTTTGTGGTAGTACAAAAAATATGAAAATGTAAATGAACCAATACCAATTATTTATTGTTATTTATATTATTTGGACTCTGGTTGGATAAAAAAAAAAAAAAATGTAACACATAGACAAAAGAACAAAAAGAAAGTTATGAACTATGGTTGAGGTAGGTTACTGCTTTGAGTTTTTCAATGTTTTTGTATTTTTGTGTTTACCTGAGGTGTAGATAGTTTAATGTTTTACACAAAATTTGTTAGCGATGATGAGCCATTGCATACAAAAGTAAATATTCTGAGGCTCAATGAGTCGAAAACTTAACAAAATGAAATTTAAAAGTTCGATTTATCTTGATCATGGTCATAATTTGTTGAAATTTTTATCACTTCTGAACTATCGTCGTTCAAACAAATTATTATAGAAAACAAATTACAAGAACAAAATACTAACGATACATTAAATATAGCTAAAAACAGAATATAACCGGTATTCGAATTTCCATATGAACTCAACATGTAAGTAAATGAACTACTCGTATTTTGAAATTTCTTTACGTTTAGTAATTAAACCACAAGACTCTACTTTTACCTCTAGATCACAATATAGATGGAGTGTAAACAATGTAAATATTTTATTTAGGTCGAGCTAAAGATCTAGAAAATTGGAGATATAGTTTATAGAACATATTGCTATCTAAATCAATAATGTATTAAAATTTAAAACGTAAGCTGTTGAGATTTTGAGTTAACAATAAATATTGTAATCTGGACATCCAGATAAATTATTATTTATTGGTTAATTATTTAACCAGTGTCAAAAATTGCTTTGGAGTTTATAACAACAAACTAGGTAGTTGATTAACAATCACAGATATACATAATAAACTAGATTGCTAACTAGAGATAAATGATGAATCCAAAATCTGTCATTTTTGTGAGATGACTGATGACATGGGTCGTATTATTATTGTCTTAACATTTAAAAAAAAAATAAAGTTAAAACCTCTCTAATCACGTAATATTATTAAAATTATACATGAAAAGATTTTAATTTCCATAAAAATGAGAGAAAATGGTAGTTTCAGTTATCACTGCAAACCTTTGTGCAATAATTACACGCAATTAGCAACCTAGTTTCTTTTGTATGTCTGTGTGAAATTACCTAGGTATCGAAACTAAGTACACGTCATATCATAGGTTTTTCAAAATTGTATTATTAAGCTTGGATTTATTTTAGCTTTTTCTGATGTCTGTCAGAATTTAAAGAGTTCGGGATTTGCTGGCCCCCGAATATGATAAAACTGTTTTAAGTCTTTAATGTGGTTTTTTTATGATGGAACGAAACCCTCTTCACGCGAGTTCAACTCGCACATGACGGATCTTTTGTTTTATATTTTATTACTTAAAATTATTTTCTTTACCTAATCAGTTTCTAGTAAAAAAAATTATACGCATATAATATAAACGCTAATGAATAGTAATAGGTATAATACGCAGTTGTTGAGTTATTTTTTAATTTTAATTAAATGGATGCTATTATTTTCAAGAGGCACACAGGATCAAAACAAGTGAAAAAAAAAAAAACTGAAAACGTAGTATAAGCAATTCTCCTGAAAGTGTTAAATAGCCTATAGGTAGTTTATTATTGTTTAATCTTTTAAGAGATCACAACCTCTACCTATCAAAAGTTAATTAACTCCATTATGTTTACAACAAGAAACTATAACTATAGTGCGCAGGTTTTGAGTAATTTGTGTTGCCTAATTAGATAGGTACTAGGTATTGTATTTTCCAGAACCACGGCAGATCGAAATAAGCAACAAAAAAAAAGAAAAAACGTAATAAAGGTAAATTTTGGAATTGGCTATAATTCTTTGTAAGTGTTTACTATTTGAATTTATCAGAGATCACGACCTTCTTCTATCAACACATGGTTCTTTCCCAGTACGTTTACAACTCTAAGCAAGCTATTAATTTATGATTTGTAATTTTTGTTTGATTTGAAACCCGAATCATAAAAATCCGCTTTTGAAAGTATGATGTATTAATTGATGTTTTACCGAGGTAGTGTCAATTTAGCATACATTTTAAATCACAAAAATCAGAAAAAAAATTTCTTGAGTTATTCATCATATTATTCACAAATTTATAAAAAAATATAGAAATAATTATTTATGCGGCTATAGAATTTTAATTTGTCGTTGTTTTTTCACTTAAAAATTTCAGTAGGTACCAAATATACTGTAACAAACTTAAAAAACTTTCTTTTTTTTTTTTCAAAAAAAACATTTCACAATCCATCACGTTAAAAAAAAAAAAACAAGTAAATTGATTAAAGAAACTTGAGATCATTATACATAAATTACATTTTGAGTTTTAGATTCTGAGTGGAGCGAGGAACCTATTTACTTTACATAGGTGCGTGTTCTTTTAAATAATTTTTTTTTTTTGTAATTTATTGATTTTAAGAAATTGCTCTGATGTTAATATACGTGGTTGTTTAAGAGTGGTTACGGGTGTTTGGGTTCTACTGTCTAAATAATAAGAAAAAACTGTATACTATTTAACCAATTTGCATAAAGATACACACTGCACCTACTCCGGTCAAAGTCGATGTAATCATGTTCACCCGAGTGATGCCACTAATTAAATTATTTTGTATGATTGAAACCAAAAATATTGAGTATTAGGTATAGTTTAATATATTATGATGGTTTGTCAGAAAGTAAATACTGAGAAAAAATTATTTTAAAAAAACCCAATGCAAAGACTTAATTTGAGTAAATTTTAGAATACAAACGGAAGTGTTGTAATGGTATAATATGGTTGGTGAGTCATTTGACTTATTAATTACTTCATATTTGAACCATATAGGTATACATTAATTATTCTCCTAACACGTATTTATTCCACAGTAATTTTAAGATTAGATAATGAGAAAGGATATTATTTTATTTCTTATCACTAAATAATTGATTTATATTTGATTGGAAGCAATCAAAATAATTTCTGTACGTTCCAATATTATTTACTATCTCTCCAATTAAATTGAACCAAAACGCTCTGCAGGTAATTAAAATATTGAAAATATAGTATTGAAGTACCCATTCAAAACAATGGTTAATATTCAAAACAATCTGAGAACCCTAAGCAATTCTAATTATCTGAAACGAAAGGATAATGAACAATTTTTTTTTTGCATTAGCCATTTATAAATCATCCTACATTTGTGTATTGATGATGTTCAGTGGACATGGGCAATAAATTATAATAAAATCTAAAATTAATGAATTTTCTTATTATTGAAACATTTAAATAAAGTACTTTGTGGTTTACATCATAAACAGTTCTCAATCGACTAATCGACTCGTTATATTAATTGAATACTCAACTGGACGAATCAATTATAGTATTATAGTGTAAATCTAAGTGTACAAAATTAAAAATTCTATTGTTTTTAAACACCAAAGCCAAATACGCGATAAAAATGGAGATATGGTGTTTACTTAGTATTTTTATTTGAAAAAAAATATGCTTAGGTTGCTGATAAAATCGAGGGTGATGATTGCAGGTGTCGGATATCATCACAATAGAATTCATTATAATATGTATACCTAACTAAAATACTTCATAAAACAATAACTATAACATGCGTAGGCTGCGGACGGTGTTTGTGAACAGTCATTTTTCTTCGAAAAAAAAAAACAAAAGAATTCAATAGCCCGTAATACGAGTGCAACAGTTACTATTGTATTGTCTAACCAATTATTTAATATGCGTACGATGTGTACCTACTGGTATTTTTCCAGATTATATTTTACACATTATATGGTTTGAACTGGCACCAACCACCCACCTGTGAGAAAAAGTAAAAATCTACGGCACAATATAATTATTATAATATGTCTAATCAAAGTAAAGTAATAAACGTCTTGTGTGGTAGGTTTAATATAAAAAGCACTATTTAAAAATATTTAATAGATGCTCATCATGAGAACCATTACTATGAATTTGTCAGGGTGAGAGTGGGTTTTTTTTTTAGAGTTATTATAACGACTTAATTCAATGTTCAATTATGTTTCTATAAGTAAATACTTAAAATAAAAATTCATAAATTTTCTTACTCCAGTAATAAAATATAACTTTTATCATACATATTTTTAAGTATTATTTTGATTTGCAATATTTAAAATTACTAATACTAAATATCTGTACAGCATATAGTTTTAAACACGTATGTACCTATATGTTTCTTGTCTTTTTAATTATCAGTGTGAGTAGGTACTTATCACAATATTAAACAAATAAAACTTTATGCGCGTTCGACTGGTTTGTATAGAATAGCATCATACTTGGAAAATTGACGAACCGTTGATTGATGAAAAAATCTTTCTACGAATCAATTCGAAGAAATTATAATAATTAAAATAGTAAGAATAATAAAAATTATAATAACGTGTGTTTTCGTTCTTCATTTCCTGCAGCACAACGCAATATCTCCAAAGACTGTTACACGATAATGACACATGTACAAATAACAGTGTGCATATAAAACGTTTAAAATAGTCAGTCGTTGATCGTACCGATATATTTTGTGAACATGTATATAACGATATATTAATATATAATAATAACTATAATTTAAATGATGTAATTATTTTAAAGGAATAGTCGTAAAGAACAATTTGGTTATGTTTTGAATATGGACACAATGCAGGTACCTACCTCAAGACGTTTTCGAGAGGCTAGATTTATTTTCGAATGATTACTGCGCGTAATATATTTAAAAGTTAAGTTTTAAACGAATTTATTGATGGATCAAAACATTAAAAAAAAAAAAAACATTACCCTATGTTAAAAGCGTGTAAACGGTAGAGATTTTATTTGCATAAAATATCGTTCGGGTACAATTACATCCAAATTTTTTGGAAATGTTATTTCTTTCTACCTCAAAATTATTTTGTTTAGGTATTGTTAAATATTTTACTGATGTATAAATATCTATGGAAGTTTTTTTTTTCTGAATAAAATTGGTTTACTAAAATAAATAAATACATGTAATATTGAATTCAGTGTTCAATGTACATGATGAATATTATAAGGTTAAACTCAAAAACAAGAACGTAGCGAAGGTTATGTTAGCCTAACGATATATGTTTGTTTAAATTGATTCCTACTGAATATTGATATGGCCGATATGGGTATTCGAAATCTTCAGAAAAATACTCAATATTAAGTATAAAATTTAATAAGATATTAAAAATAACATTTAATTGCTTATTTGTCATTTACCAATGTAGGTTATAACTTGTTGCAACACAATTTTTAAAACAGATACTAAAATTTAAAAATGCATTACAATTTAATTATAAACCATACTTTAGGTACTAAAAACACTAAATCTAACCCAGGAAACAAGTATGTCTTAGGTTGGAAAAACAACAACGATCGATTAAAATAATATTTGCGTATGTGTGCAGAGCGGTTAATTGTTATGTATCATGACCCATTAGTAGCTAGAAATTATACTTCTACTTTTGATTATTGTTTGGTTTTACTGTATTTGTCTTTCGGTAAAATAGAGTTAATGTTCTTTATACCTTATACAGTTTGATGATTATATATAGAGTACTCGTATAGCACCTATAGTAACCTGAAATATCTTGGCATATATTTAATATTACAGTTTTCAGGTATAACGTATTTTCCAAATAGCTGTGATCATCACCGCGAAGGCAGTTCTATTTTCTAAACAATAATCTTGGTATTTTGAATGATTATTGCACTCAATCCTTCTTGGTTTAATTTTACTAAATATTTCTATGCAAAGTTCAGTCACGTTGATCATTTCAAAAACGTATTATTTTATGAAGTTGCTGATATTCGTTCTAGTTTTTGTGAACCAAAGTGCGTTTATCAATATAATTTTGTTCGATACAATTTAAATAGATACTAAAAAGATATATCTATATTAACTAAACAAATACAAATGAGACACGTCATTTTTCTTATATAGAAGTTCAAACTTCTGTTTTTAATTTCATTGACCCAAAACTCAAAAGTAAATATTACTTATGGTAAATATGACTTAGTATACCTAGTTACAAATTTTATACTACACATTTGTATCTGTTTTAAAAACAAAGAGTACTATGTACTGTTTTTATTACGTTTCACACTAGTTGATACTCATATTGTGATCCCTGGTATTTAACATTCAAATATGTTATAGTCAAACTACACCTCGATGTGTATTTATTACTATTTAATGCAAAACATCTGTGTAAATATTAAACACTGCGTTAACACGGATACAAAACCATCCATACAAACCTTATTTAAAGTATAAAATTCAGTTTTATTTCCATTATCCTATAAGTGAATACGAACATGTAATGATAAGATTTGTATTTTGTCGCATTTTTTAAAATGTTTATACCAGTAAACTCTTATTCTTATCATAACAATATTATAACTATAAAATAGGTTATTTTAGACCGGACTACGATTAATTGATGTAAAATGTACAATTTTAAACGTTTAACATATTTTTTTAAGATATACCTATAGTGTTAAATTAATAATTGCATTTTAATTTTCAGATGTAATCCCCGACAAACAGTTAATATTCACATTACAGTATTCACTATTGAAATAACATAAATTACTCAAACATGCACCGGAATAAAATTGCTTTTGTTTTACTCGTTACACTGTTAAATCTTCAGCAATTTGAAGTTTTAGAAGTAAAAGTTCTGCACGGCCCTTATCATCCACCGCCCATCTACAGAATTTGTAATAGGTATCTACATAGTATTTCACTTAGTGTATTTAAGTCACAGACTATTCTCCAAAATAGTTACATATTAAATTCTGTTTACTCTTTTATTAGTTTAATTTATGAGTGCATTAATTTTTCTCGATAATTCTAATAATCCCAATATTCACTGCGGAAATGTTTACAAAAGGCAAACTGTTAAATAACTAAGTTTGTTTATTTATAGTCGTATATACTGCCAAGGTGAACTACTCGAAGCAGTTCAACTATCAAATTTATTTGGCTCGTCTAAAGAATTTGTGGACATGCAATTACTCCGTGATGAAGCATATATATTAAGTGACTTTAATAAATTAAAACAGGAGAATAATGGTAGCATTCCTGAATCTTTGTTGAAAGAATTTGTTGAAAAAAACTTCAAACCGATGACACTTGAAAAATGGATGCCACCCGATTTTAATAATTTTCCACTGATTCTTAACCGCGTGCAAGATCAAACATATAAGTAAAGTCTGAGTTAATATTGATTTCTTTGGGAATTGAAGAAATATTAGTTTATTTAAAATGTAAAGTAATCAAACCAACCGTAAAATTGTTTCAAGTAAAAATAAATACTTTTTCCATGAAATTATGAAGTTCTTTTTTAATAATGTTTTAATTTTAAAATTAAAATTATATTTTATGCATCTCAAATCATGATTTAAATATTGACCAACATTTATTATAAAAATAGATTTAAATTTTATACTTCCCATAATTTATTTTACAGAGAATTTATGTCAGGTGTAAATCAAATGTGGAAGATTTTAGCAAGAAAAGTATCGGATAAAATTAATACGAACTCACAACGTAACTCTATGATTTATGTACCAAACGGATTTTTCGTGAACATAGAGAACCAAGAAGAATTTTATTACTGGGACTCATACTGGATAATAAGAGGTATACATTTACTAATTCATAACTAAATCATTGTAAAAATTGATTATTGAAATTTTCAGATGTCAATTAATAATTAAAATATTTCTTTAAAAATATTTTATTAAAATCAGAATTATATTATTGAAATGAATACAAATAGTATGGGGACTACCAATTTGATGTGTAGTTTGTTAGACTAGCGGCTTTGCTTTAGAGTAGGTCACGTCTCACAGCTTTAAACTTTATAAACTTTTTCCTAAAAATGCATGTAGAACAATATTTGTTTTAATGATTGAGTAAAAGTTTTATTATACAATTGTATAATTAATATAACTGTATTTTATATCGAATATGTATGAAACATGTTTCAACCAAGTTTGTTTGAATCGACGTACTTTTGAATACAAAAATATTAATGTTGCTGCATATTAACTGTTAACTAATATTAGTGCACACGGTTTTGTTCAAACGACACACCAAAACTCGTTACATTCATTGACGGGTACACCGCGTGTACAGACTGTAAATAGGTGTAAATCTTATACTGAAACTGAATCATTTGTATTATAGGAGCGTTAATATGTGGGATGTTTGATACAGTAAAAGGTATTTTAGAAAATTTTATACACCTCATAAAGAAATTTGGATTCGTAATCGCCGCAAACCGAGTATACTTTCAAGGAAGATCACAGTTTCCAGTTCTTACTCAAATGATGGCTTCTTACTACACTTATACCAAGGACGCATCGTTTGTATTGGATAACCTTGATGTAGGTGTAAATCTTTCCGCTAAACTTAGCCAAAATAAATTGTTACAACTCTAACATATTTTTAAATATCCATTTTTAAGTGTGTTGTAAGAAAATATATGCCGATCAACAATAATTATCAAAACATTTTTTTAATGTATATCTAATTACCTGATTACCTTATAGTGATACTTATATTTGATTAGTTAAAATCATTGAAACAACTTTAGCTTATCGATTCTAAAAATGCGTGAGCTAATAAGCTCAGCAAGGTACCATTTTCACGACATTTTACGACTTGATTGATCTTTTCTAGAAAATCACAATAAAATTTTCGCTTGCTTTCGTGTAGGTGATCGTTATTTAAATACCTTCAATCACATTTAACACTGTTTAGTTTTTAGATGATGAAATGATGTTTTGGTTGATATACAGAATATATGAAGTGAAAGACCTTAGTAATGTCTATTCTATGGCACATTACATGAGCGATATGTTTGATCCTCGTCCTGAAATGTACAAGTATGTAGATAAGGATTAAACATTTAAATTAAGCCTAATAACTCACATAATTTAGATGGACCCCCAAGTTATTAATAATGGCTATGTGTTTCTAGAGCTGATATAAATATAGCGCAAACGTTAAATTCTACCAAAGACAAACAAGAATTCTGGTGTAGAACGAAAGCTACCACTGAAACTGGCTGGGGATTTTCAAGCAAACATTTCCATAATCGCAATAATTACGAAGACATTAAAAGTAAGACGTTAAAAGTAAAGTTATCACGCCTCAAAACATGTTGTAACATACATTTATTAGGTACCGGGTCATATAAACATTTGAGTTTAAGTTTTGAATTCTGAGAGTAGCAAAGAATTTAGGTTCAAAATTATAATTTATGAATACAATATTATTATGGTAGCTTCTATTTATAATATTTTTCATTTTTTATTTCAAAATCTATGCGTCTAAACAAAACAGAGCAAATTGAATCATTTTAGAAATTTGGCATCCCCTCTTCCAACGGCACTTAACTACCCTAATAACAACTGTCGTTAACCGCATGATGGCACAGTATTCCTGTATAAATGTAGAAGGTAGTAATACTAGTTGGTATACATATTTCGGAATAATTTACAAAGTATAAACATCTAAATTTGAAATTTTGCATTGTAAAATTGTTTGTGCAGAGACGTTATTGAAAACAAATCCTTTGAATTTTGTTTACGTTGAATTGAATGCTATACTGCAATCAAATGCAAATATTCTGTCGGAAATGTTCAAAATGAAAAGAGATGAAGTCAATGCAAAGTATTACAAAAAAATGGCCCGTCGTTTCCAAATCGGAATAAATGCAGTAAGTACTCAAATTTATTTTTCATTCGCATAAAGCGATTCTGTTGTTTTTATTATTTGTGAACAGTTGATTTATTTTAACCGCCATTTTAAACAATTTTTGTACTGATCACCAAAGCCATAAGTACAAACCTATACTCGGGTTACACTGGTCCGTGATCTACCACAAAGAAATAATGATTATAATTTTTTTTTTTTTTTTTTACCGTGTCACTAATATAAAAGCGTGATTAATTTTAAAATTATCAGGACAGTATTGTGCCTTCAGAGAACCATCCAGTCAGTTCATGACTGCTTGGTTTACGAGATAAATATCCGTAAAAACTTATGATTTTACGCGAGACATCGTTATAGTTACTTTGGAACGAAGAGGAAAATATGTGGCTGGACTTTGACTCGTCGACCGGAACAAGTCGCAACTTCTTTTACGCGTCTAACTTGGCCCCTCTATGGACCGGAAGCTATGACGAGAAACTGAGCAAATTTTACGGCGATTCAGCCGTGAACTATCTAATTAAAAACAAGATTATAAATGAAGACTTAACTCCGCGTTATATATGTGAGAGCCACGTCATTCTTACCTATTTATTTATTTATAATTATTATTATTATTTTTTTTTTTTTGATTATTTTAACTGAAATATACTGTTTGTAAAACTCGTTTTATTAATTCATTTCATACATGATGTAATGTATTGAAGAGTAGTTTTTGTAAATCTACTATGAATTTTGTTTTACATATTATTTTTACATGTAAGGTAATTTTGATATTGATGTAAAACAACGTATGCATCCTTATAACTATTGTTCATTCCGATGAAAATGGGGGAAAACTCGTGGCGAAATTGAATTATTAGTGTACTATAACAGACTCTATTTTAGTCACCTGCACTTGAGTACTGTTTTGGAAGATATAGTTTGACATTTGATGTTAAATTCGAAAGCAAAGAACACGAACGAATTGCTTGCAAAAATAACGATTTTACTTTTTATCAAGGTCAATGAGACAAATGCTAAAAAAAATAGAAATTGCGATGTATATAAATAATAATTTAGCTCTAAATGATCAAAATTTGGAATTATTAACACGTTTGTACGTTACCTGCAGTTTAACAATTTCAATTACTTTTACCAATTTTTGAAAAACTTACCGACTAAAAAAAAATAATAAAAGAAAAAAAAAATAGCAGTATAACAACGAGGTATAAGCAACAGCTGTAAACAGAAGTTTTTTAACTAACCGAGTAAAATAATTTTTGTGACATTTAAACATTCGAATTGATTGAATAAGTACATCTATTTAAAATACCTAATGATAATTTATATTCATAATAATTGTATTAAATTGTCAAAATACAACAACTTATACGATCGTTGTATCTTTGAATATCAGTATTTAAAGTATTTTAAAATATTAGTAATTTTTTTTTTTTTTCAGTATCTGTTTCACTCTTATCTGTGTGAAGTGTGCAATTATTTATTTTAGATTCAAACCAGTCGTGAACAAAACAATTATTATCAGTCGAATAATCAAAGATACGTTTCCCCAAACGCTTTAATACCTTTTCTATGCTTTGACATTTGTAATCCTATACAAATAAAATAAATTTTATGCTTCGTACAGTTTTTATTCATTTGATACCATCGATAACAGCGTTCAAAAAACTTGGAAATTTTTATTAGAGTGTGACGCATAATAAAATTAAATAAATTTTGTTTTGCTCTGAAGGGGGTCTCCAGCACCTATGATCCATCTCCGTGAATACGCAACCGGTAGTCTGATAAGCTATAACTTTTTTGTTAACTGCAGTACACACGAATTACGAAAACGCGTTCAATGCCGGTATATTTATATGCAATTATATTAAAAGTAATTTACTTTTTGTCGTCTTTTCGCAGGCGTTCCGACGTCGTTTTACAATACCGGTCTAGAATGGGACAGCTACAATTGTGTGCCGCAATTGCAAGCAATGGTCATTTTCGGGCTGCAATCGACCAAGAGTGAAAGGGCACAACGAGTGGCTCTACATTTTGCCAGTTCGTGGGTGTACACAACTTATTTTGAATACAACCGGACGAGAACCATAAAAAAAAAGGCGAGTTGCAAATCGTAGGTAATCGTTGTCGTTGTCGTGGACCACTTGTTTTCGGATTAATATGAGACAAAGCAAAAATCAACGAACAATGTTACACAATAATTTTGTTTCTATATGTCAAAAGAAGTGAGTCTTACAACTAAATTTGCCACAAGAATTTTGAACCGAGATAACACCACAGAATATTGAAAATCTTTCAAAGTCTGCATCTATACAATAATTACAAAATTGAAAAAAACAATTGTCGCTAAACGGTCAGCCTGTAGGTATTAATTCGCCAAAAATTGTAAGTCTAAAAGAGAAAATTTTTATTTTTATAGAATCAAATATAACGTGCAAACAACTAACGTTAAAAATTACTATTAGAAAAGTAAAAATTGTAATTTTACCATAACCGTTTAATTGTAACCGACTTTTTGATTTTATTTCTCAATAACTATGAAAAACATTAAAAACTTAAAAATGTTCAAATAAACAAAATTTTCTAAAATCAAAAATATATTAATTATACCTACTAGTGTGAAGATTAATACACATATTTTACCACAGCAAAATGTAATCAATGATAACAAAAAATACTATAGACTATATAGTAGAGTTTCTACAGTGGGTAAATTAAAACTATTTTGTTAGTTGTTTCATAATACTGATTTGAACATTTACAGTACAATGCTCTTAAGTTGAACACCGAAGAAAAACGTTTGTTACCTACCAACGAATATCAGGCTCAAGCTTGCGGAGTCACTAGTGGATTGCTGTTCGAAATTTTCAACACGTGGGGGGACATACTGCAGGTCAATTGAAATGAAAAAAAGTCAACTCGAAAAATGTTTGCGTTTTATTTGTGTTGTGTTTGTATTTTTTATTTTCTTGCACGACGTCCGGCTCGAACGGAAAACTTACTATAAGTGATTTTCATTATAATTTGTAGAAATCACATTATCATAGTATTTTGTATGTAATACGTATTACCTTTTTATCCTATTTGCATGTGTATCACTTTTTCAAAATGCCAAAATAAAACTATCGTTTTTCACACGACAATATTTTGTTTTTGTTTTATGAAGAGTGAACAAATGTTTTATAGCAACAGACGGTTTAAATGAATATTTTAAACTGTAAACCACTATTGTTTTACAGCATAGGTTTGATGTTTTATTGTGTTTGTATGTACATCATCAAAAACTTGAAAAACTTTAAACCCATCATTATTTGAATGTGTAGCTCGTTCTAGTGTTTTTTAGTTTCACATGTACAGTAAGCACAAGATTATAAATGATTATTACAAACCTTTCAATTTAGTAATTACGTAAATTTTACGTTAAAATTAAAGCAATTGCTAGCTAACATAATAACATCCGATACAAAGGAGTATAGCTAGTTTACGTATAGGTACAATAAATTTGACTTTGTAATAGTTTTACAAAAAAATATCAAATTTACTAAACTTGTCTTACTCAGGCAAATAATATTTTATTAAATGATATCTGAATATTATTCATCATGATATTTATTAATAATAAAGTCAAAACAAATAATTTTTTCGAGCTCTTTCTTATATCACAGTATACATAATTGAACAATGAGTAAGAATATATTTGCGATACAATCACTAAATAGGTAATTGTTTTTAATAACGCTTCATATACTGTGTTTGTAGTTCAATGGAAATCAAATAATGAAAAACAGTTAGGTATGGTATAGTATGGCTAAAATTATTATTTTTCAGTATTATGACTCACTATAACTAGATAAAGTAAGTTACAAAATATATATCATTGATATATACAAAAATCTTTATATTATATAAAATGTTTAAAAATTGAAATCCTAGAAGAAATTAACTATAATCATCGATTATAGTATAATATCATAAAATATTGTGTCTGTTTAGTATGGATTGCATACACAATGAGCGTTAAGTACTTAACCAACTTAAGATTGTGTGAAAACGTCATGTCATTTAGATCGATTTTGAAAATGTTGACTTTATGTTTTTGAACCACACTTTAAAAAATAATTAAAGTTTAAAAAGTAGGTTTAACTCAAGTATACCATTAAAAGCAAATAAGGAACGACCATATGGGGTATTGCATGAAAAATTCGGAGCATTTCATTTACCCGAAAAAGTATAATATTCCGTCATTTTTATACGTTTAGACATTACGTGCAAAGAGAACAATAAAAATGCGTTTCCAGTTCATTACTTTCGACTTTTTGTAATGAGTTGTTTAGACTTAGGTAAGTATTACATGTTGCCATGACGTCCGATAAATAAATACTTTGAAGTGTTGAAGGAAGGTTTAGTTTGATACTTAATTTTTACAAGCTAAATACAAAAACACTATACCTACTGTATTATGCAGAAAATTCATCGTTTTAATCAAATCGACTATGTATTGGTCAAATAGGCGCCTGATTGGGGTGGATAAATAACGTATTCGCCAAAAAATGTGGTCATTTGTCATAGTTTTTTTACCGCCACAGCCCGCAAAATTTTAACTTAAATTTTGCATATGGCTAAAAATTTATACTCCTACTATTTTGTGTTACCAGACCTATTAAATTAAGACCGTATTGAATTAAATATACACTCCAACCATCACTATCACTTTTTGTATTCGTATTGTGTAAATATAACCATATTTTAGTTAAGTAAAGAGACACAATACTATATATGTTATGATATAGGTCAATGGGTGCATTAGTTAATATATAATACGAATTATTACCAACAACCAATTACTTGTAACTATACTAGCTATTAGCTGTTGGACAGAATGCAATAATTTAATATTTGATTTAAATCCAAATACATTTGTGTAAATATTGAACAATACGTTTTAGATCATGTAGAAATTTATTAAATTTAACCGGCTCAATTAACCTACTCCTAAACTTTAATTGCAAATTAGTTTTTGGTATGAATTCAAATATAACACATGTGCACGCAAATTTTCAAATATTGTCACACTCCTAGAGTGAATGATTTTATACAACTATGTCACCTCAGTATATTGTCTAAAATTGATGAGTCATATTATATGTTTTTCGGAAAAATCACAAATCCGAACTTGGTGATCTTTTCAGTAAATTAGACATTAACGGTACTCACTAAAAAATGCACCAAACAAATATTCATTGCCTTATATTTCTCACATTGTTTTATGTTCAGCAAATTTATGTTCAACAACTTTTACATGGAACTTATCATCCACCTCCTGTTTACCGAATTTGTTCAAGGTAATTTTAATATTAAACGAAGACAGTAGATAATTAACAAAAATAGATTAGTAGTAACAATATTACGTAGTACATTGTACAATATTACTTTTGATACAGCTACCATAATAGTCATTGTATCAATTTAAAATTGAAGCATTCACATTAACCACGGCGAATCGGATTTATAGTTTATTTGATATTTTTAAATTGTTTACAGTCATGTATACTGTCAAGGGGAATTACTTGAAACGATTCAGTTATCAAATATTTTTTCTTCATCAAAAGACTTTGTGGATATGCAATTGCTCCATGATGAAATTCATGTTAGGAATGAATTTGACGCCCTACAATTGAAGGGTGAGGGAAATATTTCAGAAACTGAATTGAAAGAATTTGTTGAAACAAACTTCAGACGTGTTACACTAGAGAAGTGGTTTCCTCCAGATTTCAACAACTTTCCATTGATTCTTAACCGTGTCCAAGATCAAAAATACAGGTAAACGTCTATGATTTCAAATTGTGAATACAGGGATTGATTTTACAATGATGTTTTTTATTCTCTCATCAACTAAGTCAAATAGTCAAAGAGTTTTTTCGATCATCATACAATACCTATATAGATAGGTGATTGACCAGAGTCATTGTAATTACTAACTTGTTTTAAATTTTTTTTATTTTTGAGTTTTACGAATAATTCCAAACAAAATTCTAAAGACAAAAAAGTAAACATTTCTAAAAAAAATTTCAAATCACTTGAAATAATTTCATTTCATTTGGATAAGTGTAGAAATTGCATACATAAACGACATTTAAACCGATTTTGAAAATTTTTGAGCAATCTACAGGATTTTGAAAACTAAGAGTTTGACAATTTTTACAGTTATTGCTTCATGAACCAAGAATTTTCAATAAAGACAATATTGAATATATATATAGTTAAAAAATTTTGAAAATTGTTTTACAAACTTTTGGTTTACAAACGTTTTTGTGTAGTTTTTGTTTTTAATAACCTATGTGATTTTAGGTAAAGGATATTTATACCATTATGTTCTTATATGTTAAACATAAAATATAATCTCTGTTAGTGTGAATTTCAAACTGCAATAAAAATTAATTTTTATTTACTTGATACGAAATAAAATGAGTCTATGTGAATTTAGCACATTTTATATGCAAAATGTACATCTCTAATGCCATTATAACGCTTTTATACTTCAAATAAATAACTTAAAATTATTTTTATTTTGAAGAGAATTTTTGTCTGGAGTAAACCAAGGTTGGAAGATTTTGGCAAGAAAAGTTTCTGAAGATATTCAGAAACATAAAGAACGAAACTCTATGATTTATGTGCCAAATGGATTTTTTGTCAACATTGAAAATCAAGAAGAATTTTTCTACTGGGACACATACTGGATAATAAGGGGTATTAGATTAGAAATCATAATAATCATACAAATTAAGTAGATCCATAACGCCCCATTTTTAAAAAATATCAACAAATCATTCTTGTAAAAATGCAAGTTGAATTAAATAATACCATAACTAAAGTAAAAACATAAATTTCTATCATATTCATGGTTCATATTTCAATTATTATCTCATACCCTATTAAAAAAATACCAAACTAAAACTGAGGTCTGGTCAAAATGCAAATCCCAATACTACGACATTTACTCAATGGGCTAATTTAACGCTATTATCAATACATCCATACTTCAAAATAAATTTCAGTTTTGCATTTTAAACGTTTTGAAATGAATAAGTAGAATAGACCATTTCTAATCATATTATTCTAAAAGTTGTACAAAAATATCTCTAACGAAAAATGTAAATGTATTAATTAAATTAAGTATCGTTTGTGACGTTTAAACAAATAACCTATAAGTTATAACCAACGAAATCTGTGACACGCCCACGTCTAAAGTTCTTGAGTGTATAAATGTATAACCTTGATCATATTTATTTGAAGGGGCATTAATTTGCGGAATGAAGGAAACCGTGAAAGGAATTCTAGAAAATTTAATCTACCTAATCAAGGAATTTGGATATGTTATAACCGCAAACCGATTATATTATAAAGGAAGAACACAACTACCACTTTTTACCCAAATGATGTCTACCTATTACATCTATTCTAAGGACGAAAAATTTGTACTGGATAATATTGAGGTATAACGTAAATGTATTTTTTAGTTTAACTTTATTAACGTTAATACAAAATTATATGCTTGGAAATGATTCTTTCAATAGACAGGTGTCTATTAGATTTTATTTTTATAAAAAAAAATTCGTTTACATTTAACAACAATTATAAAAATTAGTTAACAAACTTAAACAAAAGAAATCAAGAGGTAATTTTCATGTGACATTAAATACATACATAAAATTTACATACATTAAATTCCATGTCTAACTTATTAAAATAATGTAGGTATTTAATAATAAATAAGATAGTTATGATAGGTAACTAAAACATCTCTAACTTAAAATCACAGTTAGTTTGCAATACGTTATTAAGTTCAAAATGTTCAAAGTATGTAATTTGATTGATTTGTTGTAATGTTTGCCGAGTAATTTGTTTTCTATTTTTGGAAAACATGCAGTTAGCACTAATTTAGTGACACAAATTTAAAGCGTTTTGTTCTAATGTCGTTTTATAATTATCATATTATATATTATATTAAATACCATGAATACTAATGAATGTTTTAAAATAACTTTTTTGTTACTAAAATCTTACTTAACTGAAACTTTCATTCTTTATAAATATATTTTTGTCGTAACACTTTAATTTGTTAAATGTTTGTTACATTTTAAATTTAAAATATATATAGGTGATGTACCGTAAAATAGTATGTATAACAACATTTTCAACTTAAAAGTAGTGCCAAACAACAGGTAAATCTACAACTACAACATAATTATAAATAATAGCCTGTTACACATCGAAAATTGGTAGGTTGGTAGGTATACCTATAGGTAAGTATAGGTATGTATGTTTTTTGTTTTTTGTCGTAATTAATACAATTGCATTTAACATTGTTTAGTATATAGATGAAGAAATGATGTTCTGGTTAATATACAGAATTTATCAAGTAAAAAGTCTCGGTAACGTCTATAATATGGCACATTACATGAGTGATAAGTTTGATCCTCGTCCTGAGATGTACAAGTATGTATCTTAAAACTGAATCTTATTAAAATGAATTTCGTTTTCACTTAATTTTTTAAAGTATAAAACATATACTATATATATTGTGCATTTTAAGGGATGATGCAAACATAGCGAAAATGTTGAATTCTTCCACAGAAAAACACGAGTTTTGGTGTAGAACAAAAGCTTCCACAGAATCCGGATGGGGATTTTCAAGCAGACATTTCCACAACCGAAATAAATATGATAATATAAAAAGTAAAATAATACAGAACAAGACACTTGGCACTGTTTATGATCATTAATTAATTATTATATTATTATTATTATTACCTATTATGCTTGTATTATTTATCTTAATTAACTATTACACATAGAGTAAAGTTTATCTTGTATTATGATTTATTTAAAAAATGATCTAACTGATAAATAAATAATTAATAGTTTTTGATTCTTTCTAATTTAGAAACATTACTGCAAACCAATCCACTAAATTTCGTGTACGTCGAACTGAATGCTGTACTTCAATCAAACTCCAATATTTTATCAAAATTGTTTCTTCTGAAAAAAGACCAAACCAATCACATTTACTACAAAGAAATGGCTCATCGTTTTCAAGTTGGAATAAATTCAGTGAGTATGCGTGTTTGACTATAACATATAGGCTTTAGGTGGGTCTTTACAAGAAAAACAAATGTTTTTTTATAATTTGTCTTGAATTTTACCGATATTTTTTACTTCAAAAGTTGTTTCAAATTAATCGTTCTACCAACAAATGTGTTGTGATCGCGTAGGTAGACATTTATATTCTATTGGAACCACTAAACATAAATTAAAAGGAATTTTTGAGAGGGTTTGCTTGATTATAAAAGCTAATCCTCCTTTTTTCTATTAAATTCTATAAATGGGAAATCGAATGTGGAGCATGGAATTTTTCACTAATCAGCCCATCCCGAAAAAAAATCCTTGCTATGACGACACTGGGTAGGGAAATTCTCCTATGTCTTTTCCATTTGAACCTTAAGATAATATTTCAGTTACTTTGGAACGAAGAAGAACGAATGTGGTTGGATTTTGACTCTACCACCGGAAAAAGCCGCAATTATTTTTATGCATCCAACTTGGCGCCACTGTGGACTGGAAGCTATGACGAGAAATTGAGTAAATTCTACGGGGATTCGGCTGTTGACTATCTTATCAGAAACAATATCATAAATAAGAACTTGACACTACGTTACATATGTGAGCGTGATTTTTATACTTCTTCATGCTATTAAGGGGGAATATACGATAGAGAAACTATTATTAATTTAGAACTTGTTGAGTTGAACTCATTGAGCTCGCTCAGAATCGTAATTATTCGATACAATCCATTGCTTACAGTTTTAATATAAGTATAAAACTTTAATTTCCAAACCAGCAATTTATTACAGGCAAATCCATGATACTGAAAATCACCTATTTGAACTAGAATTACTTCCTCTTATTTTTTTTTTTATCTTTTTTTTTCCCAAACCATACGAAAATTCTAAAAGCCTTGTAAATAATAATTGTCACGCCACTAATACAAATCACATATGGAGTAAATACATGAATTCCTACCGTTCGTGCAGGCATTCCGACGTCGTTCTTCAACAGTGGTTTAGAATGGGACTACTTTAACTGCATGCCGCAATTGCAGTCGATGGTCATTTTCGGGTTGCAGTCGACCAAAAGTAAAAGGGCGCAACAAGTGGCGTTAAACATTGCTAATTCATGGGCATATACGACTTATTTCGAGTACAACAGATCAAAAACCATCAGCAAAAAAGTTAGTCAAGTATACATGTATATGTCAGGTATACTTATATATACATAGGTATACCTATATATATATATATATATATTTTTTTTTTTGTAAAAAATGTTTTTGTTCGATAACTGATTTGATTTTTAAACGTTTTCAGTACTGTGCTGACCGATTGGGCAGCGGCGACGCGCAAAAATTTCCCACCAACGCATATAATCCACAAGCGTGTGGAGTCACCATGGGATCACTGTTCGAAATTTTCGATACATGGGGAAATATACTGCGATCTTATTGAGCAGAAAAAAAATACTATTTTTGTTTGATAGGAATAGTATATTAGCATTTTGACATTTATTCCTGTATTATAGACTATAGTTTACAGTTAATATTATATGTTCTTTATGTTTCCTCGCTGAAGGAAAATAAAGTAGGGAAAGACCAGAGAAGAGATGAATGGAAAAAATTGAAAAAGATATGTGAGGGTTGTGGAGGAATAAAACGAAGGTGGCCGATCCCAAATAGTTGGGGGAAAGGCAAAGAAGAAAAAGAAGGTGAATCTTTCTTCTAATCTCTATCACCCGCTGAGTGCGCTCCGACTAACATAAATATAGTTAAATGTAAAAATGCATTTTTTAGTACTTACTATGTATAGTATAGATGTAACACATAAGTAAGTAATGTAAATTTTTAAATGTACCAAAGTTAAAAAAAAAATTACTTTATTAAACACAAAACAGTTTTGTCCTTAGCCAGGGAATTCATAATAGGACTCATAATTAGTTGTAATGTAACAGTTATTTTAGTTTATAGGAACGTTTTTAGAGACATATAATATTAATTATTGTTTAGGTGAGCGAACTCGTGTTTTATTGAAAATATCGATTTGTGCGAGAAATATTAACACTAAATGTACAGTAAAATAAAGTTCTTCATTGAAAATAGTCAAAAAACTCAAAATGCTTATTACTCAATACTACAATAATAATATGTAAATATATAAAAAAGCATTGTTGATAAAATAAACACAAATAACAATTTTTCAAGCGATAACTCACTTTTCTACGTGGAAAAATTTGAAAATTATTATTTAATTATATTTTATATTTAGAAGTAAATATTTATCTATTATTTTACATATTTTTAAATAACATGTAATAACTAATAAATAAACATATAAGTAAGTACTTTTGTAGTAACACTATGTATAATATATTTTATAATATGTACTTCTGTGTCTAATGTATAACATAACACACGTACCAATCTAACATGCTTTTGTTCAATTCAATGTATGATATCGTTATTCCAATTTAAAACATTAATAATTTGACAGTATATAATGAATGTATAAATGTTTTGAAAAAAAAAATAGGTATGGTTTTCACAACACACGCGCATCATAATACTTTATAATGCGCTTTCAATTAAATTTTATATACGATCAACTACATATACAGACGCATAATTTCAAAATTGATAAAGTTAAAAACAAAATCGCCTTCAATTTTCTCAATTCTCGGAACACATTATAATATTTTTACTACAAGTAATAATAATTAAACGCTTTTTTTCAACCTAACTGATCTACAATGATTATTCACAGAATATTTTCTGAACAATTATCATCTGTACGATTTATGAATGAAACACGCCTTTTCTTCGAATCGTTTCGTAAAAAAAAAACATCAACCATTACCATTATCGCGTATTATTTCCTGTATACTATACAAGTGTACAATGCAGTAATTGTAATAACATTATGGATATTTACGACACCCGTATGTTACATTTTGAAAACTGGCCTCGTGGGTGTAAACGTGTGTGCAAAAGTGATTGATTTGCAAAATAAAACAATTCAAATTTCGCGAAAAATGAAACTAAAAACTAATAATACATTGAATTACGAGGTTAACATCAATAATTGAATCACACGATTTTTATAATAGGGGCATGTTAAAGTCGTTGAATTTTTTTGCCACACCAATTCGATAAAACGTATTAAAATCTTACAATACTCTACAAATCCCAACAAACACACTTCGTGTCGACTCCGCGTAAGAGAAAAAAAAAAAAACATAATATTATAAAAAATGTGATATGAAATAGAAACGATTGGTCTTACCGACTCTGGTAATGTTTGCTTATAATTACTCGATCGGAATCCGAATATGTAGGTATTTACTATTTAACTATACGTTGTTTTCGCAACGTATGCGTCAATGTAGTTGACAACAATATTGTTGACATCAATAATTGTTTAGGCTAAAATGTACACATTTATATCGCCTACCGAGTAATGAATTCTTGAACCCGGAACCTCGCAATAGCTTATATTCGACTGGGTAGGTATCTCGAAATCGTAGACGTTATAAGTAGAAGGCACAGTTATATCTAGTATATTTTTTAATCTTTGTAATAAATTATAATATAATTTTTATATAGGCGCATATCGCTATTATCAAAATTATTATCACTGCTATTGTTATACTCTTTACTTTTTTATGCACACGCTCTAAAATGATTGAACGATTAGCCAAACGACGACGTCTGTTCCGCGTTATTTTTTTAGACAATATAATATGTAAATCGCCAGGGGTGTTTCCATAGGGTAAGTACTTCTCTGAAGATATTTTCACGAGATTATGACGGGTACACAGAGGAAAGAGCTTTGGTCACTGAGAGCACGATTCAGTTTATTTTCGAAACAGTTTTTCCGCCAGTACATGACGTTATCGACGTCCATTCCGATTATCTCGTCGATGACCAAAAAATATTACGGACAATAATGTTTTGTCGTAAGTCGGACAACGGGAAATATTACAACAACGTGGATATCGGCGTCCGACGCAATGCGGCTTTTTTTTTATAGAACAAATTTCGTTTCATTTACGTTTGTAGATGTCCGAAACGTTTTTAAATTTAAATCCGCGCTATCTGGTACACGTCTTTTACCTCCATGGGTCGTAAGAAAAATATTTGTACTAAAATAAAATACGTCCACGTGTTGACGGCCCGTTACTATACTCTCGCCACCGGGCGTTATATCACTCGTATCGATAAGAAGCGTGCGCGCATATTTTATGCTTTTATCGTGTACACAGGTTTTGTACACAAACGAATACGATTTTTCATAATTTGTTGTTTTTGTCAATATTAATATGTATTGTTATTGTCTTATTATAACGTTATCGCTCGCGCCGGAGAAATTTTTTTTTTGTTCCGCCGCGCAATAACTATAACACCTATAATCCACGACGCGCGATAGCGTAAAAACGAAAGCGAATTTCTGGGGACGTGCGTATCGCGTACGGTAAATGCGCGCGCAAAAACAATAATTATTACGAGAACATAATAAAATAAAAAATGTGTAATTCCTCGTAAAACAGTAGACGGCCTCCTACTGCAGCAACACGGAGTAATATAATACTACGGGGGTCGGCGAGGTGTTAATACGAATTTATTGTCTGTGCGCGGGGATTGTTCGCTGTCGCCGACTCGCGGTGAAAAAGCGATTGAAGATTGAAAAATCCATCGTTTTTGTAAATGATGACTGTTATGAAAATCATGCCGTCAATAACAATATCGCTCCACACATAATAAACCCTCTACTTTCACGGACGGTGTAATCGAACTGACGGTTTTTTTTTTATTTTTCTAATGGGAAAACGATAACGAATACCGCTCGTAAACCGATCGTATTATTAAATATTATTTAATTAAACCGTATTATTAAATGCACACACACACACGCGTGATATAAATATCAACACATACACAGAGGAAGCCGCGTACACACAAACGCATCGATGCGACCCGATCGATCAAAGGTCGCGGGCGCGTTCTCAGATTAGATAAAAAGCACACTGGCTCGCACGTTTCGGACTCAGTCGGACGCGAACCGTCGATGAAAACTCCGCCGCCGTCGCCGTACACGATGACGTGCTCCGCCGCCGTTGAAAAATTGGACCAGCGCCGCATGATGCCGTCGACCGCGGCCATCCTCGAACCGCGGCCCGCGTCCGCTTGGAACGTGCAGATGCAGCTGATGCAGCAGCAGCAGCATCATCATCATCGTCAGCAGCAGCATCAGTACGCGGCGGCCGGACATAACGTTCTGCAACTGCATTCGCCGCCGCCGCCGCCGCCGCCGTCGTCATACGCCAGCTGCAAGAGGCCGGCGTCCGCGGGCCCGCGGGCGTCCACGCAAACGCTGATCATCGCGCTCTTCATCATGCTGAGCTTGTTCAGCTGCATGATGACCGTCGCGCTGACGTACAAGACGCACGCGGCGCACTTGGAGACCAGCCGTCAGATCGAGGAGGTGATCCGCGACCTGAAGCATTTCGCGGACATCGTGCGCGACGAACTGGTGGCCAAGCACGTCAACTTGGAGAACGAGTTCCGCGCGCAGCAGCAGCGGCAGAAGCTGCTGCAGCAGCAGCCACCGACGGCCAAGGACGACGCGGTGGACTACGAGGCGGAGACGCTGCCGGACGACGAGAGCGACGACAACCGGTTCATGGGCGTGGACCTGGACGAAAACAAGTGGCCGAAGCACGGCGGTCGGCGGATCGACAGAAGACGTCGGCGGCGCAGCGCGGCCATCGACGTGCAGACGAAAGTTCAGGCGAGAAACGAATTGAACAGGTACGCGCCTAATAATACACCTGTCAGTGTCTGTCTATCGATTGATTTGTGATCGACGAGATGTGCGTGTAATAATGATCGACTAACTATTATTACTCGCACAACAAAATTACACCATGAAAACCGCGCGATTAACCCCGAGCCTCGTTTGTTTTTCATCAGGGTTTTTTTTTAAATCTACTGTGTATTGTAAATATTTTTAGAGGTGTTTTAAACAGTGCACGACATTTTCGGAAATCCTTTTGTATAGCGATACAGGCACGTCAGTACAAAATCGTGGGCCCATTCTGCGGGCGGGTTTTAACTCTCTCAAATTATTTAATCGCAAATGATTTATTTTAGGCGCACCTGTATTCATTGAAGACGCCAGAAACGGCGCACCGTTTTTGAAAAAAAAAACGGTCGTATCTAAATATAAAACCTCTAACGTGTCGACCATTTTATAACGTTACCTGTCAATAATATCAATTCGTTTTCGCGTAAAATCATTACTGATTAGAGCGGAGGGTAAGACCTCGGCGTGTGTTTGTGCCTTGTGGCATCGAAAATGTTTTTGCCCCCTCGAAAAAAAAATAAAATTTTAACTGTAACAAATTATTTATTTGTTATTAATTGCGTCCCCATGCCTACTATTTTGGTTCCAAATCAACCGCTGGTTTTCAAAAACACGACCCACGGTTGCGTGGATTTGTTTGTAAATGAGAAGTAATGGGCTTCATTTTTACTTTCATGCACAAATTATGTGTACGTTTGTGTAAGTTTGCTCGTGTACATAATATTGCAGCTCAACATCATATTTTCCTGTATCCGGCGGTCGTACTAAAATAATATGATTTTGTCGTGAAACGGGATGAGGCTGATGTTTTCAAATTTACGTGGGTTTTTTTTTTATGAGTAAAAATATTATCGAAATTGAAAAAGAAATATATCAATTTGCGGTGAAACGGTTCAACGGTTTGAGATTGGATGGGTCACAAGACTGTGCTCGATTGCTTACAAAAATATTAATTCTGGGTGACATATTAGTAAGTAAATCAAAGAATTTTTATAAATTATTCTTCTTCTACACTTTCAATGTGTAAAATCTTTAAACGAAAAACGTAAAGACAAATTTCCTAAATTTTTAGCCATATATATATATACGTAGAGAAAATTATATTTATTATTAATGATTGCGTGCTGAAGATTTAATTCTAACCCATATAGTGTGCGCAACCACGCAATTATGACGTTTTTAAATATCTGTAAATGGATACCTACTGTAAATATTTTAAGAAAACTGATTTGAATTTCTCACGACTTCTATACTTCCAAACGATTTATAATATTTTCTAATTTATTTGAAATTTAAAAAATCACCCTTTTCAAAAATCGAATCACAGGAGATTTGAAACAAAATTATAGCCGGATAATCGTCATTAAAAGAGTAACAGATCCCCGTTCGAATCAGTCAACAGTCAGTAGGACATAGACAAAAAAATCGCTACTCCGAACCCGTTAATGGGAAAGGGTGTAAGTATAACAGTTTAATAACTGTTCTCAATGTGATTCTTGTAATAAAATTGGTCTCTTTGATCTTGTGAATCAATATAACCATTTTCACGTTTTGCCGGGAGTATGAAAAAAAACAACTATAAAACCGTTGGTATGTGTGTGAGTTAATGTTATTGTTTCTTTATTCTTATCTATGTGAACGGAAATGCGTGCGCAACGTCGGCACACGTCAATATAACTTATTTAACTATATTGATTTAACTATATTAACATCATACGACCACGATATTATAATTTTTTTTGTTTTGATAATATAATATTGTAAAAAAAAAAAAAAAAAACCGTTTCCTGTACAATCACTGATTTAAAATCAAAACAATTGGTTCAGCATTACTCATCTGTATTAGTTTTGGCATTGGTATAAAACATGAAAAAATATCTCATTAGTAAACGTTCGTCTATTAAATATTTATCTGTCTACAAGGAATGTAAAAAAAAAAGAATATCAGTTAAAAATTATGCGAAAAATGAAGAAATTGTTCCAGTAAAATTATTTTTTCGACCTTCTTCTATGACGTACCAGTGTATCTGTAACAACTAATAAGCATGAAATGTTGCTCTTATAATATAGGTTTGGATAACATATACCGTATTAGTATAGCGTTTAATGTATTAATTAGATAATTATTGTAACTCTTGTTTGTATACACCTATCATTATTATAACTATTACAGATTGCTTATTTGATCAGTGACCGTTTTTGACATAAAAATTCTATTCAAAGTCCAATTAATTGTTCCTACATATATTTGCCTATATGGTATACATCTACTATCTAGTTATGGAAATATATTTAATTTCAGAATGCGTTAATTTCGCGCCGAAGGACTTGATATTTTAACTATAGTCAAATTTATTATTAAAACAAATTTTTTCATTTTTTATAGTTATAGTACGATTTACTTCTATAGGTCGCTACAAAATATGGAAAACACATTTTAAAAAACTCAAATTTATTCCCCCTCCAAAAGTTTTCAAAAAATTAATAAAAAGCTAAATGGTGCCAAAAACGGTTCTTTGGCGCGTTTTTAATACGTATACCGATTTTCAGCTCGTCCGGGCGATTACGCAAGTCTGTATAAAGCTTTTGAAAAGTTTGAAAATCGAGCAAAACATTTAGACAAAGTACAAAAAAAAAACGAAATTTTATAAAATTTCGGGTACGAATTACTTCTGTAGGCCGCAAATAAAAAAAAAATTTTTGAAAAAAACTCAAAATTACCCCAACCCTCTCAAAAGTTTTTAAATATGTATACCTAGTTTCGTTCGATCAATTACACGAGCGTCTGTAGAGACTCTGATTTTATTTACATGGAAGTACCTACATATGACGAAAATTTTCCGATTTTACTCAAAATAGATGGGCAAAAAAACTTGTACAGAAAAAAAAAAAAAAAAACATTAAATAATAAAAACACGAACGCTACGAAAAAATGCTATATTTTTGCGTATATATGTATATATATATGGGTTATGGTATTTATCTATGAGCTGTGGTAGTTATTCTGCTTATAGCCTACAGATCATACTAGACCTACAGCAAAATAAATGCATAAAACATAATATTTGACTCAAGTTATTGACATAATAATTTAATGTCGGATTCACTATAATATTTTGTTAGTAGGCACCTGTTGAAATTAGAAAACGTATTATGTCTGTCTGCAGATTTACTCCCGATGTCGTGTCGCCCGTAGTTCCACTTCTGCTCACCAAGACCCTAGACGTAGTAGACGCTCATTTAAAAACAAAGTATTCTACAATGTTTACGGACGTGGTAAATTCATTAACTGGGTAGGTATATGGCCGTGAGGTTTGCGCCTGTATATTTATGATCTCACACATTAATATATATAGATACCCACGCGGTAGCAAACCAGAACTGAAATAATAAAACCGACGTGTCGGAATTTCAGCTCGGCCAACAGTAAGCAGTTCGACGTAGAAACGGTCGTAAGGGAAAGTAACGAAGAAAATACGGTGCCCACGCACAACTATCGACAAGAGAGGAATATGCAGGATGCTGTCAGGAAAAAACATCCACCCGTGGAACATCGTCTAGAAATAGTGGCGGAAAATAAAGAAAAGACGCACGAGGGCCTTAAAAACGTGCAACAACCCTTGGCCGCAGCGGCACATTTTGCCAGCGATTCGTCCAAGTATAACACCAGAACGCATTCCCATTATCGAGGTAAACAAATAAATACTATAATACTATTCTAGTGTACAACAGTTGTTTTGAGAAACGTGGTCGGTGTTTGGCGAAATTTAATACACTACAATAAACATAAAAATTAGGTATAACGCTATGGGGGTACCTACCAAATTTATCAGATTTTTTTGGCTCAAAAAGTTTTTTTAGAGTTCATTATATTATCAAAAAAGCGGTAGCTCCTACCTAATGTGCAATTTAATTTGAAAATAGTGTTTTTGAAACATAAAAGTAAGGTCCTAACAATGTATACTGTAACTGTAATAACAAAATCAAAACGTTTTACCACAGAATTACATATTTTTTTAGAAACATGTCATAACAATAACCAAATTTTACATTTTAAGAATTGAGTAAGAATATTGAAGGATACAGATTTTTTTTTATAATAAACTAATACACCTACGCTCAACTATGGATCATGGAATTTACATGAATTTTGGAATCTATAAATGTTTAATATTATTTAAGTACAAATAATTATAAAACACTAGATACTGATGTATTATAATTTAATATACTTTAATTGGACTTATTCACAATTTCTTAACTATAACTTAACTGTTTTGATTTACAAAACGTTTCCGTGTAATACGAGACATATGGCATACCTATATAATTATGTAAACAAACTGTTCTGTCAATTTGATTGACTACATTTGTGACTGCATTTTTGACAGCCCGGTAGTTCAAATATAAGCCAATTGATATAAATCCACATTGACTGAATTTGGCTGGTGGTTGCTGAAAATTCACTGTAAAGGATCACAAACAGCAGACATGTTTATTTTGATGAAAAGTTTACCGGTTACAACAACTAGGTCACTACTGCACCACCAAAACATGTCAAATATCATATATTCTAATGTAGAATATTTTACCTACAATTTTGTCTGAACTAATCTTATAGTGTACAAACTATCTATTTAAGTCACCGGTAAATAGGTTCTTAGGAGTTATGTTAAGAACATAATAGATCAGTGGCATAAAAAGCCTCAATAAAAATGTTTTACTTAGTGTAATTGCATATTTTTTTGAACTTTATAAACATTTTCATCTATATTTCTTTTATTCTTTAAACTTGAAAGAGTTAAACTTGAGATGTGTCAAAAATACTACTTTCTTTTATTAATTTACAGGAAATGGACATTTGAAACACCCAGATGGTGATTATAGAGATTGGTCTCAACACATTTGGAGTGGAAATTCAAACGTAAATCATTTTGAATTGAAAAATGGAAAAGTTGAAATATCGACTCCTGGTGTTTATTTTGTTTATGCTCAAGTAAGGAACTTTTGAAAACTTTTGTTGTTTGATAGATAACAAAAAATACAAGAACAAAAATTTAATTATGAAAAAGGTATTTAAAAGGTGTAACAGAAATCTAGGTTAATATAAGATTAAAACTAATAAAAAAATATTGATGGTATTAGATAAAAAATTAAAACATCTGTAATTATATAACCAATGGTATTAGTTTTAAAATAATTTTCTCATAATGATAAAATTAAGATTCCAAACAATTTTGACTATTTTCAGCATTTTTAATTATAGTCCCTAATATAAGACTTTTATAATATATTCTATTGTTACAGCTCAATTTTAATACCTTGGTAATTTTAGCACCCTCAGAATTGTTATTTTCATATGCAATTTACAATTTATTGCTTAGAAATTTAATATACAACTTCTAACTTAACCTTCCGAAACAGTGACCCATAGCAAAGTTGCTGTTGGTACTTTTGTCTCAAAATATCTACTTAAAGTTATCTTCACTCTGTACTAGTATTAATGTTATTATTAAAATTATTAATTGTAGTTCTGTAGGTTAACAATTAGTCATTTAAGTTATAAAAATGTCATGTATTTATGTTAATCAATTAATAGACAAAATACATTTTTTTTATAGATATATTACTCAGATCCACACGATGTTAACGGATATTATATAATGAAAAATGATGAAAAGGTTCTTGGCTGCACATCCACTAGACATCAAGAAACTCAATCAGATAGTTGCTACACTGCTGGTCTCATTTACTTTAATTCTAAGGATATTCTATCTATAAAAGGATTGGACATGGAACGTTACATTATTTTAGACCCAATCAAAAGCTTTTTTGGACTTTTTGAAGTGGCAAAACACTTCAGATAATTTATTTATTAGTCATAACAATTCATATATTATATAATTTTATTTGATGATACAAAAGTATAAATAATAATACAATATTATAATTATTATATATACATTATTATATCTTGTAAATTTAAAATGTTATATAAACACATAGATACTTATTTGGACGGATTCAGTTATTGATCACAATATTAATGCCTAGTAATGTAAAAAACGTATTGCACATTTAATTTGATCAGTCACAAAAACAGACAAATTATTTTTATCAATAAATAATAATTAGTAACTATTTTCTACAAATATGTACTAGATGTGCTAATGTACTAGATCACATGTAAAAAAAATTCCCCTTTTCTAATTTAACTGTATGATAAATTGTATAAAACACAATTACAAAAAAATAAAACTAGATTATTTAATGTCTTTTTATCGATACTTAAAAAATATTTATTTCAATAATAAATCTAAAATAATCTATTCTTCAACTATATGTAATTACCTACATTAATGCTAAACAATTTTTCATATTCAAAATTTATAATTATTTTGGTAATTTAAAAGAGATTACTGAATTTATTAATTAATCCTAATACATGAATTTTGTTAAGCTCAATGAAACTAATAATAAATAAAAAAAAAAATACATCATTGTGAAAAACAATACATGCTTCACTGCGCTCAGAATCTAAAATATCTTATATTATGAGAGTTCTGATATTAAAGACAATTTGTTGTACCTATAAGGGGATGGAAAACATCGATTTTATTTTTGTCTTTTACATGCGAAACAGGAATTCAGTTGTGTTCTATAAACAATGTACCAATATTAGTATAATGATACAACTTGATGTGATTGCATAAAATCGATTTTAATTAATTGTAATGTCCTAGTTGAGTACATCTTCTAAAAGTTTTTCTTAGTTTTCTAAAAATTATTAATTACATGTCTTTTTTAATTTGATATGTAAAAATGTAGGTAACAAAATAAAAATAGTTTAGTCATTCTAAAATTTGCTTCACAAAAAATTCAAATCAGATCTTTCATCAGAACTTTTTTTCTGTCATTAAATAAGTTAGTATGTTGGAAATAAAAAATGTCAGTTTGCATTTTTTAAATTGATCTTTAAAATTTCAAACATCAAATAGATTGCCCTTTAGATACACTAAAACAATTTTGCAAATCAGTAAAAATGTGCATGGAGAATCACAAAAGCAAATACAGCCAATATAAATGTTATTATAATTCATTTTTAAATGTTGATACATTTTCGTGCTTCTACTGTTATACTAATCAAAAAATCTACCTTTACAGAATTTGAACACGTGTCAATTCCCATACAAATATTCTTTTGAGAAATAAAATAATTATTTTCTTTAAAGAATTCAATTATTTTGTTGCCTCGGTACCTTACACGCATATAAAATATAGATGCATGATGTATAAGAATATGTATTGGACTAACAAATCATGTCAGTTCAGATAGAATAGTACTCAGAATAAAAACCATCTATACAAAGGTAAAAACGAGATTCCAATTAAATATCTAAAAAGTTTTATTTGAAATGAACCATTACAGCCATCCGTATTACACGTGTAAACACACGTTCTGTATTCTAACACATCGCCCGGCTGTTTCACATAGTTGCAATAGTTTCCTAAATTATGAGACGAGCAATACCGTTTGACTCCAAGTCCTCCTACAAAAATATCATCAACAAATCGCGTTATTTTACAACTCAAACAAATATTTTATTTTTTCAAAAACAAACTGCACATACCTTCGTAGCGGCCAATTAGTTTAACACAAAAGGCGGCGTTGTAAACATCCGTGCAAGGCTTTGGAACTAAGCCGTTGTCATCCATATTTTCGATACATTGAAATTGATTTTCAATATCGGTACTATTGCATTGGTAACATGATATACTTACGGCTAAAAAACAAATAATCCATTAGTAAGTGTCGAGTAATTTATGTAGAAAATATTTAACAAATAAATGACCCGTAATGCTAAACGTTTATTAAAATAATATGATTGTTTCGGTAGAAATCGGGTTTTTTAAAATGTAAGCAAATTTTAACAAAAAGTTGTTGTTTGCGTCTAAAACCACACCTTAAACGGTGCACGCACGCCTTTCGACATTTAAAAAAAATATTTACCTGGTTTTAGGGCGGAAATAAAAGCCAACACCACAAATAAAAACGGATTGCAGTAATTGATCATTTTTAAAGCTAGTTAAAAAATTTTTAAAATATTTGTTCAACGAAATGAATCGTGTTTAAAATCCTAACATTCCCGGACTTCCTGCACGTTAGTCGTTACGTATAGACGTTGACTGTTTTGTGTTGTCCTTACACCGTAACGAGTTACCGCCTATTTATTATACTGTATAGGTATAATATAATAATGCTGTCCTTCGATATAATACCTGTTGAGTGTCGACACTGTTTTTATATGTTGCTCGTTATTGACAAAAAATTGTGATAACACCGTGGAACACAAACACGAAATCTCGTGGAAGAAACCAACACGTTGTAGTCAGCTGTTTGTTATAATAATCAATCTTCTTCTTGACAATAACATTACAATATCCGTGTACTTTTATTTACATTTCCTCTCTTTGACGGGTACCTCTATTATGTACTATTCATAGGTAATGTTATTTACATATTTGAAAAGAAAATTAGCGTTTAACTCTGTTTTCACTTTTGACCGTGCGAAAGCCTCTACGTGAAAAAAAAAAACAAAAAACTTGTTGATTATTATTAATAATGTCATTCAAACACGTTCATCGAGATTTCTGAGCGATATCGCGTAACGTTTTAGACAAAAAACTGTTTTCATACCGCCAGTTCCGCTTTGCCGCGCTGTCACTGCACTACAGTGTGTTTGTGTTCACAGCTGTAGTAGCAAGAGTTTTAACCAACTAGGTCAGTTACTATAGGTACCTATGTTTCTCCCCGTCGAATGCCCGTGAATCGCTACGAGAAACGGTCAAGATGAACGTCGTTTCGCATAACGTTCCCGAAGTAGAACCTGGTGTGTTCGTTTACGAATCGTACACGGTACTAAGCAACTTTGAGTCCGCCAATCTCGCTGGAGTGCGGTGCGTTGTGAAACAAACTCCCGGCATAGGTACGAATGATTAAAATAAGTATTAAATATGTGTGTGTGTGTCGTGTGACTCGCAAATGTGTTTTCACCAAGACCCGAGTGTGTTGACGTACATCTATCTCTACCTATCTATGTGTTATTGTAGACGAAGATTTGGAATTCCATTTGTGGACAAAACCAGACTGTTGTGGCACAGAGTTTGAATGCAACTACAAATCATGGTTTTATTTTGCCTTAAAAGGTAAAAGTGCACAGCAGTTCAAACTGTATTGTTTCGATAGGCTTATGATTACTGTAAATCGGTACGTTTTAAAGGAGGCACTCCCGGAACAGCAGTGAGATTAAACTTGGTCAGTTTAAACAAACAGAGTAAGATGTACAGTCAAGGAATGACCCCCGTTTGTAAAGTCGATTTAGGGAAACACGAGAAACCGAATGCAAAATTTTCTAAAGCATCTTGGTCAAGAATAAAAGAGATACCAACTTACCAGGTATCGTTTGTTTGTGAATATTTTAGTCGAGAATAGTAATTATAACAAATAAACGAATTAATGAATTTCTTCCTCTTTATAAGTTAAACGACAACCGTGAATCCGTGCTGAGCTTTAGTCACCGATGTTTGGAAAATAAGGAAGCTACAACTTATTATGCTTTTACTTATCCTTATACGTACACTGACTTGTGTAATAATCTAAGTTTTTATGAAAAACAGTTTCCATTAACCACAGATTTAAAAGGTATTTCTTCTAATTATCGTTTTAAATTTTAATAGCCACTATTTTAGATGATTTTCCATTAATATCCCTTTAATGATTTGTTTAGATAAAAATGAAAAGGATATTTATTTTTACCGAGAAACTATTGTGAAATCCTTAGAGAATCGTTCTGTTGATTTATTGACGATAAGCTCCTACAAAGGTGTATCAGAAGAAAGAGAATGTCGTTTATTTGGATTATTTCCAGATGAAAATAAACCTAGGTCACATATATTCAAAAATAAAAAGGTACAAAAGTAATAATAATAAAACAATAAAAATAATATAGCCATCGAAAGTTGAAACAAATATATTTATTTACGGTATCTATGAACTTCGATAGATTAAAATTAAATGTTATTAATTTTAATAATATCATTTTTGTGGCTAAAAGTATTATTAACTTAAACTGATGAAATGTGGTTTAATTCATACAATTAATATGCGTGTCTTTTGAAAAAAATTTGTAGGTCATAGTAATGAGTGCTAGAGTACACCCAGGCGAAACACCTTCAAGTTTTGTTATGAATGGTTTAATTAAATACTTGCTCAGTAAAGATGAACAAGCCAATATTCTGCGCCAAAATTTTGTCTTCAAATTAATTCCTATGCTGAATCCAGATGGAGTAGTCAGAGGTTTTTATCGTACTGATACTAGAGGTTCTAATCTTAACAGATTTTACTTAAAACCATCTTTGAAATTACATCCTACTATTTATGCTGCCAGGTTAAAATAAAAATTGATGTACTTAAATAAATTTTAGGTCAATTAATTTAACTAATTGAATATATTAATTATAGATCATTAATCTTATATCATCATCTTGGATACGAACTGCGAAATGAGTTAATTGAGGAAAACTCAAATGTGTTAGATATCACAAATTCATCATTAACTCTTTGTAGTTCATCTGATAATGATGATGAATTAAACACTAGAATTAAAGACATGCTGGCCACAGAGTGTGTGGCTTTTGGTGAAAAAACCAATATGAAATCTTCAATTTTAAATAATGATCAAGATTCATTGAATGTATTACTGAAGAAAAGCCAATCGTGCACAGCTGATTTTTTTACCAATAAAGGTCTTGACTCTGGCTTATATTTATATGTTGACTTCCACGGCCATGCATCTAAAAAAGGTAGCAAATTTTAGAGATGTTTTACAATGTTTTATAAAAAATATGATTTACTCATGTGTTAAACTTATATTTTTTTTACTAGGGATATTTATGTATGGAAACCATTTTGACAATATAGTTGATAATATCGAATGTATGGTTTATCCAAAACTAATGTCTATAAACAATCAAAATTTTCATTACTCTTCTTGTAATTTCAGCGAACGTAATATGTACTCTAAGTAAGAAACTATGTAAATATTTAAATATCTATGATTTAATCAAAAAGAAAAATTTTAAATCAAATAAGCATACTATATTAAAAATAATAACACTAATATCATTAGTATAGGCCAAATGATTATCCAATAACTATAATATGACAACAGTACATAAAAATTGTCACTAATACTAGTGTAAAAAAAATTTAATTGAGTACTCAAAAACAATCAACTTAATACCTAGTTAAATATTTTTTAAAAATTTGGCCCTTAATAAATTGTGTTACATAATAATGTATGCTAATATAAAATGTAGTTTTTACTACGGTAATAATGGTCATTACTTAACCCATCATTGGTCGGTATGTGAGCGCCACACTCACATTTAAACTCGTTATGGTAATATTGGCTTAATTTTTGTGTACTTGTGTGAAACTGTTAATACCTCTAATTGATTTACGTACCAATGTAAACAAAATCAATTGTTATGATTTTTATCTATATTTTGGCCTTTCATCAAAGGTTTAAGTCATTAGTCTCGATCGTAATGCATATTACCTAATGTGTGCCCATTATTTGTGCGGTCAATATTAGCTCATTAATAGAGCAGCCTGACAATGACTGCCAGAATGTATACTGCAATAGAATATTATTCCTGAATACTTGGTGTAATATGTATACAAAATTAATAATTTATAACAAAAATTATGTGTATAATTGCCTAAATAGTTATGATGAGCTCACACGGAACTTGTGATGGGTTAATAATAAGTAAATAAAAAAATTGGTTTATTACAAAATATGTTGACACTTTTCTAATTTTCCTTGGTGTAAACTTTCACTATTCATTACTATATAAGACATGAGTATTATGCTGTGAAAAATTACCTTTTACCATTCCTTGGTTAAAAATGAGTTTACATTTTCAGGGATAAAAAGTTTGGTCTTAGCAAAGAAGGAAGTGGGCGAGTAGCAGTTCTTAAATATACTGGTCTTATACGTAGTTACACATTGGAATGCAACTACAATACTGGCAGATTTGTTAATTTTATCCCGCCAACTGTACACTTTGTTACTGAAAGACGACCCATTCAAAGCCTGATTCCCCCAAAATTTACGCCAACTATTTTTGAACAGGTTTATATTTTGATTTTATAAAAACTCAATTTAATATTTATAAACATTTAAGCTTGGTTTTACTTTTCGAAAAGGTTGGAAAATCGTTGGCGATTTCTATTTTGGATTTATCTAATTTAAATCCTAACAGTCGGATTGAAAATAGTGATTTTAAATCATTAGCCGGATTAAGAGAGTGTTTGCGTTCAACTATTTTAGTTGATTGTAATCGTAATCGACGTTTAGGATCAAAATCTACCAGTAATATGAGTGTTGACTCTCCTATTTCATCAAAACAAGTAATGTTTATATTATTTACAGTTTAAATATTTGTATGTATTATGCTCTTAGAAAAGCATCCATTCCAAGCTTTTTTTTTTAGTTTTTAAACTTGAAAAAGAGAACTTAATGACCCATTTAGGTTGAAAAGAGGTTCTCACACTATTTCCAACATTAGTGTAAATGTAATGGAAATTGTTATCCTATAAGTAAGAACATACAATTCATTATATTTTTTTGTTGTAGCTGTTTTCGGTAATTCTATTTAGAATTAAACTCGCTTATAATTAGCTTTGCTTCGTATCAATTGTTTTATTTTTACTTAAAAATATTTTAATATGCCTTACCATCATATTAAATCACTGTAAGCATTTCAAGTTAAATGTATTTTTATTTATTTGTCAATGATGTTAATAAAAGCAAGGATATAACTTTTCAAATTTAAGTTATGAAAAATAAAAATGTGTTACAATATTTATTTTCAATTATCACAAAAATTACTTGAAATTGTCAGATGAGTCAAAACAAATAATGGGGTGCTAATTGCTAATGCTTACATTTTGTAAATTATGTTTCATATGATGAGTAAATAAACTTAATTATGTAATTTACTAGTTGCAATTAAATATTAGATTGATAAAGCGTTATAACTTGTTTAAAACTTATTTGTTAAATGTTTTAAGTAAGTTTAAGTTATTAATTTATTGCAGGTGAAGAAATCTTCAGTTATTGCGTACGATCTGATGAAACCAACTACGTCAAAGTTGTTGCAACCAATAGTGTCTGTTGCAGTTGCACCTAAGACCAAATCAGCTCCGCTCCGGAAAACTATTAAGAAGCCAGCTAGTGGTAGGATATTAAAAAAAATAACCAAAAAACGGAAAATGACTGCTAGCAAACCAAAAACAGTCATAAATACTGCTGATAATGCGTTAACACTTTGGTGTTTAGAAAAGAAAAAAACTCGTAAATTAGGCACTGAACAACGGAAAAAGAAATAATTAATTTGTTTTCTATTTAAACATTAAAAATGTGTTATAATACATTAATAAAAATAAAAATTTTAATCGTATATTATAAAATAAATTACTATATAATGTAACCTATAAATAGGTTTCTATAATTTTACTTTGTATTTGTGTAAAAGTAATAGGTAAGTATTAAAAGTTTATTGAGGTTACATTTAAAATAAGGTGCTAAAATGATCAATATTTATTTACCTATTTTTAGTCATTTAAACAACTAAGTTCAATCCTATTTTTTGTTTTAACATTTTTAAAAGACTGTTTTAAATTTATTAAACCTTGTTAATTTATTCATAGTTTTGTATACTTTGTTGGTTACTTATTGGTTGAAACATATAATGTAAGTATGTGTATTGTTTTTTTCTTTGAAACTAAATTTTTAATAAATTTGAAGAATTATTTTACCGAACATATTTGTTAAGTGTTTATTATTTAATATTTTGTTATAGATTTTTAGTGAATATATTATTATAGACAGAATACATTTATTGAATTATGTCTGATATCAAAAATAGTAGTTACAAATTGAAAATAAATTTTTACGTATTTGTATAAGTTTTTGTTGTATACTATTGTATGATACAGAATAATGAATACAACATAACCTAATTTAAACCCTCAATCCATTCTCTATAGTTCATTTTTCTCAGGTAAAATTATACGTTGAAATAAAATTCAAACAAGTAAACAGAGTAATAACAGATTAGTAAAGTAAAGTTACAGACATTTCCTTGGGAAGATTCTGAATGTGTATTGATTTATTGGGTAGGTACTACGATTTATTTTTACCTAAAACATTGTTTTGGTCACAAAAAAATGTTTCAATTTATATTTATATACTTAGTACCTGTGTATTTGGTTACAGCTTTTATTGAGGTTACATTCAAAAGCCAAAAAGTAAAAAATTGCTCTCAACAACTTGACATTTTTATACGACATTAAGAAGGGTTAAACACTTATTTTGCATGTATAATCAAAATCAATTTAAACAATATTTGTTTAATGATTTACAAAAAAAACGTATACATAAGTAACATTTTCCTTAAATTTTCGAAAATCGATTCACCAAACGCGTTTTTTTTTTTTTGTGTGCTAGTGTAAGGGGAAATTTCATTATTTTCGTATAATATACACGCCTACATATGCCTAAATTTGAAATTTGCCCCTGTTTCTGTTTAGGCTTTTTTCGACGTTTTTGTTGCACGGTATAAAAATACAATTTCCCGCAGGCTACAATAAATGCACGCGTCCGAACGGACCACACTGTTTTGCAGATCCGTGTTTTTTAATCTCGTCAGAACGCGCATGCGCTCCGTCCCGAACCTGTTCTGTTTGTCGGCGAATTGTTTGTGTACAGCAGGTGAGTCGGTGACCGGTGTCAGACCAGACGTAGCCTGTCGGTGTTCAGACTGCGGTGTCGCTGTTCGTCTGTTCCGTGTAACCAGTTCGGTTCCACTTTTCGGGTCATTTCGCCGGTGATGTTGGCCGTGGCCTGTGCGTTCAGTGGCGATCGACGTTACTGAAAATTTTGGATTTGTTTGCTTTTCTTAAATGATTAGATCATTAATTCTCGAGCTCTTGTCACGATTAAATATTATTACAATTAGTAATTTTATTTTCGACTTGTACACGATTGTGTATATTCTACCCAGGTAATTGGGTGTCTTAAATTGTCGTTTCTTCTCGTGTGTGTCGTGTCGTCTATGACTGTCGATTTGTCACTTATGAGATAATATTCACAGTTTTCTTCTTCAGATCGACACCAACGTGTCTGGGGTTCTTCAAGTGCCTGCTCATTTATTTTTGTAAGTACCTACCTATACGCACTCGACTGGTGCGTTATTTATTTGTTTGGCTTTAAATGTAAACCTTTTTTATTCAAGTACTCAAGTACAAACGCGTATGGTATGCAATTTATGGATCCGTAACATTTTGACCGTGTAGGTATACTCTGGGGTCTAGATAGAACTTATTTAATGTTTTCTGTTTAAAACACTTAACAATGGTGTACTGATCTTAAAAAAGTGACTGTAAGTACCTACCTAGTATTATAGATACTGGTGTGGAAACTAACTTAGGTCAAAGCTAAACACTAAGCAGTCATTAGTTACTACAATACAAAGCTAATAAAAATAATATCAAATAGGTAGGTAATACTTAGTAACTTAAAAGTTATACCCTCGGTTATACCTTAGCTAAAGTTGTGTTTCAGATATAACTTTAGGTATCTACGCATAATATAACTTAAAGGTTTATGGTTTTTATTTGTAATAAAAGGTTCCCAGCTAATTTTTTTCTTAATTTTTTATTGTTTCAAATAGTGTAATAGGTAAATGGATTTTTTAGCCTATTTTGCCCTCAATTATCCAACTCAATTTCCTAAAATAATGTCATTTACCTCTGTTAGTACTTAATGAGTAAGTTAAATAACTAAAACAGTCGGTAAATGATTACCTACCTACAGAGGTGGACTGGCCCAGTAAGACACCAGTAGAAATCCCGGTGGCCTGGTCAAACATCAAACTAAATGTTTTATTTTTGGGACAAAAAAATAATTAGAATAAATTAGGAAAATTGTGTACAGATGTATGATTCATTTGTACAGAATAAATAAGTTAGGTACCTATGGTTTGAATAGAATTATTCTACATAAAGATACAAATTTTCACTTTTGTTTTAATACCTATTCTAAACAACAATGAGGGTTGGCTTCTATTTCAATTATTTTTTTTTTCTTTCAACCATTTTGCAAGGTCCATATTGTGTTACCACCCTTCCTCGTTAAATCCCTATTGTTATTGCTACCCAGGTAGGAGCAAGTAAATATGTATATACAATTTTAAAAACAAAATTGTGTGGGTTGCAGTTTTTTCAAAAACGTTTTTTCTTTAATCCATATCCTAACTCATGCTTCAAATAGTAATTTACTATTTAAATTAAAAAAAAATAACTACGTAGTCGAGTATAGTTTAATTTAAAGAAAAAAAATTTAGCTTTTCAATTTATAAGATGTTATACCTACCACTTCATATTCTACCCAATTTTATTGGTATTTACTAGAATATTTACTAGGTACTTATGTAGGTATAGTATTACTAATATACTCTTGAATACCCATACTTATATTTTCTAAACACAATTTTAACTGGCAATATTTACTAGCCTGATTTTTTAAACCGTTAATCTTTTTTTGCGATATTGTCTCTCTTTTCTTAGTTTTGTTTGATGTTGTAAATTGTATGTAATTAAGCCTGCCCGTATAACATTTAATAAATACAAATAAACTGTTTAGCTAATTAAGGTGTTTCACTGTAAACTTAGTACCTAGGCACCTACTTCATACAGTATAAAGTAACTGATGGAGAAGTGGTCACTGAACATTTATTAACAAGTTAACTGCCTTGTATATCATATTATGTGATACACAACAAACTTGCTATTATTGCTTTTAATATTTTAATCATACTTGACTATTTAAATGTTCAGTGACCATATCTTCATTTAAATTATACAAGGTACATCTTACATAGGTGTGTATAGATTTATGACAAATAAAATAAAAATTAGGTATCTAGATAGTGATTACTTGTAATTACCTATCCATAATATTTGAGTTGGTGCCATTTTTAATTTTAATATTATTTTATTTAATAAACTATAAAACTTTTAGAAATCTAAAAAATTGTAGTATTAAATTTTTATTGTTTTTGCTCACTCAACCTTAAATTTACTCTCTTTTTTCCATCTTTCCATCCTTCCTTTTTTAATTAATAAAAATAATGAGATTTTAAGACTATAGATTGGTACATAATTTTTACTGGAGAATCATATACGTTAGATATGTTAAATTAAAAAAAAAAAAAAATTAACAAATGTGCTACAGTAAGTGCTAATCAATAAATTTAAAGTTACCTACACTTAATTTATACAATTTAAAACTATACATTTTTTAATTGGTATTATAGTACAGTTAACTATAAGCAATCGGTATAAATAAATAAAACAAATGAAAAAATTAAGTAAATCACACAACAAAAAAATTACCCTGTCATAAAAATTATTTGTGTGGAGTTTTTTTTTCAAATATTTTTTTTTTGGTACTTTTTATTTTTCTGTTTGCCCCATGTACATTTAGATGTTGTCTTAGTAGGTACTTGCCTAAATGTTTGCAGCTCAAATTGTATAATCTAAATTTGTATTAATAAAAATAGCTTGTTACTTATTGGAATATATTTTGTTTTCTCAAAGTAGTACTTCATACTTTAATTATGTTGAATAATAATACACAATTTTAGTATACACGTTTGTATGCATTCCCTATTCAAACTTAGTGCAAAACATTGTAAATACCTATTTTCTTTTTCTTTTTACCGTTAAAAATTTAAATTATATATAATTGCATGCAGGGGGTTCTAAATATGCGCGTTTAGTAATGTTATAGTTGTATAAAAACCGTTTTTATGATCATGTTAATGATGCCCCTGAAGGTAAATTACATAGCTTTTCTATGCTGTATAATCAGTGATTCTTTTTTTTCTAATTACAAAGTGATTCATACTATCGAAAAATGTTTTTCCATCCTTTTATGTTGTGTGGGAACGACTATTGTGTTTTGTTATTAAAATATTGGGTCCATTGTTGTGTGCCTAGCTGCCACAATAAGCATTAAAACATCCGACAGCTGTGGTTAATCATGATTCACAGACCTGTCTTGTATATCTTTCATCATAATATCTTTGTGCATCCCGTACATGTCTTACCTGGATACGTGTGTAGAAAATATGACTACAAATTGACACTTTTCACTTTCATATTTGATTTTTGGTAGATATTTTTAGTTTTATAATTCTTATATTTTGATGACATTGTAGTTTGTACCTTTACAAGATTATGCCCCGATTGATTGCAAAAATAACTGTGCGTGAGTTATAACAAACTAACACTGTATAAGTGTACAGTATACCTATACTTCTAAGTAGACTATATAGATTTAAACTCGGTTTTAAAGTAGATGAAAATAATTGTCGTCTTATCAAAATAATTATTCACTTATTTAAAAACAGTATATGAATAATGAATATAACTACTTAACTATTGTTTTAAAATGGTTAATCATGTATTTTACCTACACCTTGTAGATGTAGTAGATGTTACAAACAAAAAAATAAAAAAAATTGATATTGAATCAAAGTATTTTCCATTATAATAATAAAGTTAAAGTACTGAATGAAGTTAAATATACTGAAGATTGTTTCTCCTTAAACAATTTTAATTAATACGTTTTAAGTTTTTCTGTATATTTATTGATTTACTATAATTTAGTGGATTACGAGGTGCCTTGTGATTTATGAACCACAATATTGCAGGATTAAGCTATATTGTATATTTTTTAAAATTTATAACACCCATACCTACATAATTTTAACAATTCAACATGACGTCCATTTCATATTAAAATAATTATGTGTACAATGTTAGTAGAATAATTTAGTGGACACTATGGAAACCAACTCTACTTTTTAAAAGTATATAGGTGATACCGAGTTTTTAGGTGGGCGAACTGAGATTTATGTGTCTGTAGACTGTACTCTCGGACATAATACATAGTAAACCCACTAATGTATTGTTCTTTAATCTTTTTTTTTCATCGTAAGCTATATTATAGGTAGTAAACTGAATAAATCATAATGTGAAAAATAGTTTTATATATTGGATAAATATTTGTTTAGTCAAAGCCGAGAAGGACACGACATGTTGGATGACAGGTGAGGGGCCCAAACATTCCAGTAGCTCATTGTTGATGCGAAATTATTGAGATTTACGCGATGTATAAACTAAAAAGAATGTAGAGAATAAAACGCGCCTATAATAATAAATCGGCATTGTATTCTTTCGGCACGACTGCGCCGACGTTTTATTTATGTTGCCATTGCATACATATTACTGGCATTCCGATTTTCAACAATATTTTGCTCTTAAGGGGCCTGCAATCGCGCATATTTTTCATGCGTTTGGACCGATAAGCCTAGGAAAAATTCACATACTTAGAGTGATTCAATTTTAATTCTGAAAAAAGCTTTTAGTTCATCAACAACATTTCTATGTTATTGTCGAAATGAATATTCGGTTTTTTTATTACAAAAATCTTAAAACCGTTAATTTATTTTTGAATTTTATGTGAAATTATATTCCATTATTCTGAAGTATTGAAACATTTTTTTAAAATTCTGTTTCCACAATAACCTAGAAAAAAAGATGGTTTATTTGAATATTTTTACAGATTACAAATCGGTTCATTTTAAGTACGTGAATTTTTATTAGGCTTTTAGGTCTAAATCATAGTACTGCAGAACAAATTATTTTTCTTTATTTTAAACGATGACATGTGCGTGCGCGTGCGGAACGTGAACGGATGTATTTCTATATTAAGAACGTTTAGTGTCATTGGCGATTGTGTGACACCGACAACCGACTACAGATAAGAGCTCAGATAGGGACATAATTAGTGAATGTATATAATTTTGCACAATGTTTAATGGTATATAGCTCATACACCACCGCTCACTGGCTCCGACCACCACCACTTTTCTGAAATTGTAGAAATGATTATTTGATAACCGCAGTAGAAACCGTAATGTGTGATATAGCTGAATGCTGTTTGCATATTTCCTATCGGAGTGAGATAAAGTCGTGGCAAATTCGTAAAGTTGACGCAGAGAAAGTGAATGAAAGAAAAAGGAGCATTCAAAAAAAATTTCGTGATGAGTTAGGTCTTACTGTTGACCAACCAAAACAGGGGTACGGTTCCAGCAATGATGGGAACACAGCTCGTCGATTTTTCGAGAATTCAAAAGTTTCTGCATCAATAACAGGGGTTGATGAAAATTTGATTGAAAGGTTCCACACTATATTGCAGGCAATTTGTAGTGGCCTTGAAATCAATGTCGAAAATTTTCGGAAATTTGCATTGGAAACTGCATTTAAGTTTGTTGAATTGTACCCCTGGTTTTGTATGCCGACAAGTGTCCACAAAATTTTGTTACACGGTTATTTAATCATCGATGCATCTTTGCTTCCAATCGGCCAAATGTCCGAGGAAGCACAAGAATCGTGCAATAAATATATAAAGCGCTTCCGAGAAGATTTTGCCCGAAAATGCAGCCGAACCAAAAATTTAGAAGATGTACTCCATAGACTCCTTATTGCTTCAGATCCATTGATAACAAATTTGCGAAAACTTCCCGTCAAAAAACAAAAATTACTGTCTCCGTCAGCCTTAACATTGTTGGTTCAACCTCCAGTTATAGATTCAGTTAGCGAGATTTCAGGTGAATCAAGTGATGAAAGTGTAAGTGGTGATTCTTCCGACAGCGAATGAATTGTTGAATATGAATTCGAAAAAACAAATAGAATAGGATATTGATAAACATGTATGTTTAATAAACATGATTGTAATAGAATAATTGATAAAAACTGTTTAAAATGAGTTTCATATAATAAATAAATCATTTGTTTATAAAACAAAACTTGCTTGATTAATTTCATTTTAATTAGATGAAGCTACATCAAAAATCCTCCAAAATCTTTTTTAAAGTAAATCATGCGCATTTTTAAAAGAGGCATCTGTAATTTCGAATCAATTATTACATATTCTTGTGGCCTTTCAACATTAGTTTCCAAATCAGCAACCTCAAATACTCTCGAAACTCATTACTTACGCACAAGCCATTTCATTTTTTTTCTCAATTCATCGGTCAGCTTAAAACGATCAATATGTTTTTTAATATTTATATATATTATTTGAATTTAACGATGCTAAAAACATCAGTAGAGATTTTTTGAGCATTGATCATTGCAATTTTATGAAAATATCCGCTATTTTGAGTCAGCCATTTTATTTTCGGAAAATTCAATTAAAGATTCGTAATCAGCGACCTCAAAAACCCCTAAAAATATTGTTTAATAAGCCTTTGGATTAGACCTTCGATTTATGACCAGGTTTTTTAGATTCTGGCCCACTGTGCGACGGTCCCGCAGCAACTCGCTACGGCCGCCGTGACTGGTGGGGGGGAGCGGTGGCGAACAACGGCAGACGATTATCGATGACCTTCGGACGACGAAAATTTCACATTTTATCGAATTCAGTCGGCGGCAATGCATTTATATAAATGTATGTAATTACGGTAATGTACGGGCGGCCGTATGTGTGTGAACAAATACGTACACAGCCGTGTTATTATCCAGCCTAAATCGAATAAAACCAATGAACGGAATAATCGTATACTAAAGCCTGAGTATACATCGCTAATTGGACGTAATATAATATCAAAATACGCGATAACAGATAAACATAATTACATGTTACGCACACTAATTCCCATTTACTACACACACACTCTCACGCCTGGAACGCATGTGTATAATATATTATCTATACTTAACCCCTTAAAAACGGTGCGATTGCAGGCCCCTTAATCCACTGAAATGCGAAAATGCAATTGATAAAATACAAATGGCTTATAGTGTCCCGCGTGTTGTACTCAACGAGGCAGTTACTTTGTACCCTTATCGTTACCAGTAAATTACATGGCCTGGTACATCGTATCTGGTTTGTCTGTATTATTATTATACGTCTACATGACGTTCTCACAAAGCATAATACATACCTATTATAAGCCGCCTTGGGTGTACGCCCACTTCCTTTAATAACGCGAAGTAATCTTTTTTTTTTTTTTTTGGTGCAAAATGTTACACTTGTTATATCAGCTAATCACTTTTTTCTCTCCCTCGTTCGTCATAATAATGTATAGGTACAGCGACGCGACGTTGTAATACAACCGAATTTTTCTTCTTTAATACGACGGGTCTTTGTTTGAGTTCCAAAGAAATGAATCCCATTCAATGCGATGTGTAATCAAATGGTTTGTTGGAAGAAAAATAAACCAACATGAACGACAACTTATTGTACTTTTTTTTTCTCACATCGCTGAACTCTTGTTGGTACTTGAATGAAACGCGTTCACGAGATTCATCATTCTCTATATTAACAGCTGCCTTGTTTGGCGTATACCATACGGTATTACGGTCCGTACAATCGTAATTTTATAGAACTAGTGCAGCTAAAATAATTCTGACCAATGTGTTTGTTGAAAAGTGCCCGTCATGTATTTTCAAATATTTAGTACGTACACAATATGTAGTTACAAACTTTTTGGGTTTGACGCCAACCGACTCGTTTGCATTTCAATAATAATTTGTAGACCAAAAACTCGTTTTGTGTTCCATCGGGTGTAAAAATCATTTTCATTATCTCGTATGGAGAAAACAATACTGGAGGAACGAAATCCTGGAGTGAAGGGCGTAAATTTAAGTAGGCAATAATTACTCGAGAAAATATTTAATTCAAAACGTTGAAGAACACCTTCCGACAAGTGTGTACTATATATTACTAGTGTGTAATTATCTATAATACATTCAAAATGAATAAATCGTCTTGCTTCTAATTGTAACTCATCAAACTTGATTGATTGCTGTTTCATGTTTTAGATCATTTTTCTTCGGATCTCTTTTTCTACCGTATAATTTGCCGATCGAGCTTATTGCAGAACTTATATTATTAAATATAAAAAAATAAGGAATTCCTAATTATATAACCGGTTTTTAAATGTTTATATAAGTATAGGTATTGAATTCATACCTAGAATAAGCATCAACAAATTCACATTGACAAGGCATGTAGAGAAGAAAACATTTTTCGTTAAATATTTTAGCAAAAAAAGAGACTAGTTTCCTTTTTAAGTGTACCGATTGTATTTTTTTTTTTTAAGATAATTAAAGTGGAATTCTGATGAGCTTTGTTTTTTCATTATATTCCTCCTTGATCTTTCATTGGAACGGCGGTGTTATTAAAACCTAGGGCTCTAAGCTTTTATAGTGTAGACTAGGTTATAGGTAATTAGTATTGGGCAATGAACAGATTTCTCAATTAATTAAGTTGTTCTGAAACATAATGTTTTTTTTGTGTATTGAAAGAATTTCAATAATATTATGATTTATGAAAATCTTCCTATATCACAATTACTTGTTTTTTTCTTGTATGTATCAGCTATTATACATACAAGTTTAGTTTAGTTATTATGGTATTATTTTATAAAAAATGTAAGACAAAAACACGTTTGCAATTTTTTTTTAGTAATATCTACTTATTTTGTAATTTTAACGGTATTTTTTTTTACCAATTATTATTTAAGCTCAACAAGATAAATCCATTTTTATAAATTAGTTTTATATTCGCGTGTATTTTAGTTGTATTAGTTTTCAATTATTTTTATTGTTCATTACACACAATCATATAAAACATTTTACTGGCGATAATATTGTATTTAAAAGAAAAAAAATGTTTCTTTTTTTTTATGTCCAAGTATATACGTAGCTGTTTTTATTTTATTTCGTCTCCGACTGTGGAAAAAATACTTCTTTTAACAATGCAAGTTTTTAAGGAACGGTTCAATAACAAATGTAATAAACGAACCTACTAGCCGCGTCTACAACAGTAGTTAGTTGTAGGTAGCAGCAGCGGGTTCGGGTTGGGGAAGATTCTGCATTCCAGGTCGGTTGTTGTATCTTGCGCAGTGGATGGTTTTGTTCCACACCAGTTCAGGTGCGTTCATCCAAATACAAAACGTGTATAGGTATGCTGCGGTTGCTGCTGCTGCTGCTGCTGCATTCTCCTATTGAATTTTCAAAAATAATGCATACTCTTTTGTAGGCTGATTTACTTTGTTCAATTCGTTCGTGAAGTTATCATAATACTCGTCGAATAATAATAGCACCACTAAAAATGTTTCCAGTTGTGGTATCTAGAAATACTTAGCAAAACTTATTATTCCAATTGTATACAGTACTGCCTACTACTAGTACAACGTTATTTCGTTTAAACACAATTGTGAAAATTATAAATATGTCTCGCGTAAAAGTTTAAAACGTAAATTTGTTATTAATTTTTAGGTGTATACAATTACCTGCATATTTTGTCTTCGCTATGTATTTTTATTTGCAGTTAGTCGTAGTCACAGTGCCTTATTAAATAATTACATTTAATTGTGTGCACTTGCCACTTATTTTGGTTGAATGTACAGGTTAGGTACACATGCGCATGTTCACGGATAAAACTTATTAACGTTATGCACACTTATTAACTTGTAAGTAATAGTTTATGGAATGAAAACGCCTTAGCAAAACAATACGATGGGAAAAAAACGATTTCCAGGCTTAAGCTAAAATGTATATTTAAGACCACGGTTACAGCATTAATATATAAGAGTATATTTTTGATCGTGTGGTATGTTAACTGTAGTTTGATGATAGACGTAGGTGGAGTACGCGCAGGATTATAGTTATCCAAAATGCAATTTATTTTTTAACGATTTGTTTTTACACAGCGCTTGTGCTCCTCGTATACCTAACGTGTATAATACGTTTATAATCATACTATAATATATCCAGACATCGCACTGTAATATGCAAACCAGCAGCACGTCTCTTACGTCCGCTTCATCTCGTCGTCCTTGTTGTCACTCGGCGCACATTTTATTAACGAAACCAGACGCATAAATATCGCTTTGGAATACTACTCTTCTATTCCGGCTTCAAGTATTTCCGAACAAGTTTTATCCGCTACGAAAACCGCGTTTATTCAATATTATAATACAATTCGGTACGTATAAATGCGTTTACAAAACTATGGCTTTTTTAAAGTTTTTACTTTTTATGTCTTCGGTAATCAAATATTACTGACATTGCATTGTGTTATCGTTGTTGTGACTTGCGGTTCCTTACAATAAACGCGCGCGTAGGTAAATCCTTATATTATACGCCGACATTTTATCGTAAAAATTGTCGATGTCGCATTTCGTTAACTTCTTATTTGCGTTGTGTGTACCATCAAAGTGTTGGTCTTAATTTGATGACCATAATTTGTGTATAGTAAACACTACGCTATCACAAATTTAATAAATTATGAGTTATTATATTAATTTTTTTTTAGTAGTCGGCACAGACGTTCTAGTTTCCGTAAGTTAATACATTAAAATACAAAAAACCGAGTTGTAACCAAACAAACGATTGTAAAATGTTTTAAACGGTCAATACTTAATTCAAATACCTATTCCTAATAAATTCCGAAATTACCTATCTCGGACCTCGATAATAAAAAATTTTTTTTCGATTCACTTTGCAGGTATATACTTCAAGCACTCATCATCTAGATTCGAGATTTGACTTAAATTAATGCAAATGTTATGAGAAATTCTTGTAGTTCTTACTGGATTTGCATATTTGAGATGATATTCGTAGTATTCTAAAAATGTTACAACCATTCAATTTAGTAGTTAGTGCATGCTTTATACTTTTATAAAATTAATACTTGTATAATATGATCGTCATATTTTTTAAAATTGTACAATATAAAAACTATTAATATTTCATTATAACTTATTACTAGCTATTAAAATCTTAGATTTGTTTTGTTGTTTAATAAGTGCCGAATTTCTTTATTTTTTTTTATGTAGGACGTAGGTTATGTTATAACTTATAATGTAACATCAATTATAAATACTATATTGTACCTACTTAAAACTTCTATAACCTTCTCAATGATATTATGATGTACTATATAGGTATGTGTGTGAAATAATTACTGCATAGAAGAATTATCTTCTAGACAGTTTTCTACGTAGTGTAATTATTTGTTACAGTTCCAGGTATTTTTAGTATAAATAAATAAATAAATACTGTTGATAAATAATTATTGCTCAACTATTTGGTAGGTACATAACGTCATCTCATCCAGTTTGCTGCGTTGTAGATTTTATTTAACGTTCCCAATTTTCGTATTGAAATTTTTTTTTTTCTTAAACTTTATACTTATAACTGCATTCTTTAGTTTAATTTGATATTAACATCGTTTTCCCGTCTTGAAATCATTTGAATAAATTGGCACCGCGCTGTAATTAATTCCGTTAGGCACAGTATATATAGACACTACCTCGTGTTGACCTAAATTAATGTTCTCACATAATTTCTCTGGTTATCTTCATTCAAACTGCTTATACGTTTTGTACTGTTCATTTATTATATTAGAATCTACAATATTCTAATAAATGTACAACTGTTAGTTTAGTCAAAAAATATATTTTAGGTAGGTACTTAAATCAGTATGCATACCTAATGTAGGTAATAGGTATATTAATCATCTACCTTGTCCTTTTTATAAAACGTCCCGTGTTTTTATCGAGAATGTGTTTTACATTGACAAGAATAATACGCCGGATGTTACATTCATATAATATGTATACATTTAGTGTATATTACACACGTATACTAATATAGAGACCTCATATTATCTGTGATTTTGTTGCGTGACCGTTTTCTATATTGATATAGAATATGTATTTTTGTTTTTTCTAACATAATTGATCGTATTTTTACTTAGCTTCTGAGCGCAACAATGGACGTACCAATTGATTTTAGTATTTTACAACGATACTTTGGAAATCGCAAAATTTTCGATTTTGGGAGTAGGTAAAAAAAAGCTTCATCAAATTATAATACCTCTGGCTAATCACTTATGTTTAGAAGTATTATTTGAAAAGATTGCAGGAGCGCTACCCTTAGAATATTGAAATGGGATTGGCCAGAGTTAAGTATTAAAATTTATCAATATTACTGTCGAGATCTTTACGACCTGTATTATAGCTGTATGACTAATGGCCAACGGGTGATCATGTGATGTCTGGTTGTTGTTAAACATAAGTGTATGCGTATAGGTACTTATATTTATAGATTGTTTTGTGATAAGTATACAATAAAAGGTTTTATGTATTCTCTCTTTTAGTGGGTGGCTATATGCATACGTAATACACATTACACGAACAAAACACCCCTATTCGAGTATTATGATGATCTTTTATTTCGCAGAAACGATCCATTGTTGAAGCCCATTGATTGAAATTCTATACGTTTAGAAACCCTTTTATCTTAAGCTACAACATAAACGTAATATATACTTTATAGGGGTTCAAATAATAGTTTTTTCCATACTTCTATACATCCTAAACCCTTATAGTGTTGTAATGAATAATTGATAATATGTACCTAGTAAAAAATATAGTAAAAATAACGAATGTTTTAGTTACTGCAACAACTAGGTATATTTAATAATTTATTATATGTTCTACTGCAATTGATAGTTAACTTTTCTACAAAAATAAATCCGGGTTAACTATAAACCATAATTGAATCAACTAATTTTGATGGTTGATTTAACCATAAAAATAAGTAGAGGGTGTTTGGGTTTGCTGACGCCTGACTATTTAAATGTTTTGGGAAGCTCGTAAATGACACCAAAATAGCATCTTAAGTCCTGGGACACGCAGTGAATAAAGTAGGATTAATAATTAACACAGAAAAAACAAAGATACTATAATTTCTAGAAAATGGTAAAAGGTTTCAAACGAGGAGGATAAAGACGTAGTTTTTGGAAAAGTAAATGAGTTCTCCAATATCTAGAAGCTATACTGAACGTCAAGAATGATTGGTAAAGAGAGATTAGAATAAAAATTGAAAAGGTCGAAATGGCATCATTTGCACTTAAAAAGTTTTTAAAATCATAATTGTTCTCAAAGAAAACAAAGGCAAGGTTGTATATAGTGATATTATGACCCATATTAACGTAATATAAATAAACATTACATAAATAAACTTAAATGCTAATTAAAAAATGTTTTTCACTTTTAATTAAAAATAATTTATTCAAATATATTAATACAACGAGTCACATAAACTTTTTCTGTAAAGTTTGTTTTAGGTGAAAAATGGTATCGGCCCTGGGCCTCCCATTCTCTATTAATTCTATACTAATGACTTTCTTAATGTGTTGAGTAGATTAACATGGAAATGCAATTTAAAACTATTTTATAGTTATTTACCATATTATGTATTATGCTGTAAAGTGTAAACAATCTTTTATATCTTCTTCACTTGTCTCAGACAAGAAAAAAAAAAATATAATAAAACTGGTTTTAATGTTATTCAAGAAGCCTTTACAATTTCAGACACCAAAAACCTGAAATTTATTACTCGAAATAGGCACCTATTACATTATGTTTTTTACTCGTATAATGCACTCAATTGTTTAGAAAAAGTAGTTTTTAATGGGTTCATTTTAAAAATATAATGGTCTTATATTATTTTAATGTTGATGCAATTATACAGTAAACCATGAAAAATAAGTTATCAAGTAGTTAAGAATAACAGAAAATTTGTAATTTTGTAATGTTAATTTTGAATTTTGTTTCAGGAAAAGGATGATGTAAAACGGTCCAATCACAATGATCTTTTGGAGTATTTTTATCCTAAATTTAATAATTTTAGACTCCTCAAAGAGTACTTTAGGTAAGATTATAACTCATATTTATTGTCTGTTTTTAAAAAAAATGTATAAGTTATTGTGTCTGATCAGTACCTACCTATATCAATTAAATATTAATTTATGGTTTACTGAAAACATTGAACAGGGTGTATAATAAATGTTGATCAACAAATTAGTTAAAATCATATTGCATTTAATTGTTTTCTTTAACATTATTTTGAGTACCTATACCTAATAATAATTATACCTAAGATCATTTAATCACCTGTTTATTAAATTGGTATACTGGGTATAGTATTAGTTTTGCTTATTTATCATGGAAAACACCAATTTAACATAAACTGTCTATTAATTATTTAATTTGTATTTATTATAAATCTAGCGATTGGAATTCATTTTACACGATCACCCGAATCGCTGGTTGCACCACTTCATGATGAGGTTGTCTTTGATTGCACCCTTGATATTGAAGTAGACGAAATAAAATGGCGACATAATTCTGAGGATTTTAAACACGCTGGACCGACTCATACAAGCACTAACAGTAGACTTGTAGTAAGAGTAGAGAGTATTGCTGAGACTGGTGATTATCAATGTGTTGCAACTATTGGGGCCTCTTCGTTGGCATCAACTGCGGCAACATTGAGCTTGGCTACACTAAAGGAATTTGATAATCGGTCACTTTCAAGTGATAATAGATTTACCATTCCTGCTGGAAACACAGTTACCTTAAATTGTGGAAAGCCTATACAAAGTGATCCTCCCGCATTAATTCAGTATTACAAAAACGGCCATGCATTACCAAGGACTACACCAGTGTCTTCTGATGGATCTGTTTTATTGAAAAATATTCAGTCAGAACATGCTGGTCATTATACATGTTCGGCAACCAATACTATTGTATCTCAAGTTGTAAAATCACCTATGTCTATATATTTGGATGTTCATTCAAGTCACGCTTCACTATCTCCAAGGTTTATAAGTAAACCTCAGTCTTTATTTGTAGCCCAAAAAAGTAAATATACATATATACGTTTCATTTATCATAGTTTTAATTTTTTTTTTATTTATATAATTAGGCACGCAAGTTTTAAAAGGAGGGCGAATGCCATTTGTTTTTATTTTATGTAGAATAGAAGGCATGATATTCTTTGCTTTTTTAGTATCTATATGTGGTACTTTTCTTTTTTTTTTTTTTACATAATAACGATATACAACTAGATTTACATTTCTTTAAAGGGTGTATATTATTGTGTTTAAACTGAAATAGAATATTTTTTTCTGTATAATAAAAATATATTACTATTTAGAATATAAATATTATAACTAATGATAATATTACATACTATTGAGTGAAACTATTTTAAGAAACGTATTTGATGAACTCTGCTCGGCTAATCTGCATCACTACTGTATTTGGTTGTAAAATTTTAAAGTTTTTAAACTATTCTTGCATATTAACTTATGCCCCCCCCCCTAGTATACAGGATGCAGCTATTAGGTGTGTATTGTATTAACTATAGACTAAACATATTAAACAAGTAAAAACAAAAAGGTTATATTGCGTTGAATGGATAGTTAATAATTTAATATTGTTTTACGTCATATTAAATTATAAAATAAAAACAAATAAGTACATCAAGTATAATTTGTTTTAAATTGTCAAATTTATTCCAGATTCAAACGTCAGTTTTTCATGTGCGCCTTATGGCGAACCAGTGCCTTCAATTATGTGGTTAGGAGTTCGTAAAAATGTACTAATAAATGACAACAAAACCAATATAGAACCGGGTTTGTTAACTATTCGTAACCTTAGTATTGAAGATGCCGGTGTATACGAGTGCATTGCTGAAAATATTTTTGGTAAAATTAGTCATTCTATTACACTTGAAGTTCAAGGTAAATAGTTTCTTTTGTATATTTTTATTTTTTTAAATTTAACTTTAAGTAATATGTTAATTTTTGCTTTGTTCTACAGAATTGCCTTATTTAAAAAATAGTCCAAATGAATATATTATAAATGAAGGCAGTTCGGAAACATTAAAATGTGAAGCTAGGGGAGTACCGTTGCCCAAAATTATTTGGTATCTTAATGGAAAACCAGTTAATGATTCAAATATATTATCTAAAGGTAATAGAAGGTTAATAATAAAATAACTATAATTTAGAATTTTTAAATGTATGTATTGTTTCAGGAGGACTATTGACGTTTAATAACACTCAAAAATACCACGCAGGGTTTGTTCAATGTTTTGCATGTAATATCGTAGGATGCTCGTACTGGGCTGCTACAATTCAGGTTAATCCAAAACAAATAACACAACTTACTTCTCAACAACACTATTACGAAGGTTTGTCAATAATAATACAATTTAGTATGTATAATGTACATACATATTCTATTTTAATGATTCTAATATTATATTTGGTCAACTTGATTTGCATTTTGTTTCAATTTCATTTAATGAGAGTAAGGGTTGATAAAAAGATTATTTTAATTTATTTTTTTGAGTTCTTACCAAGGTTCTTACTTTTTAGTAAAGTTTTTTGAATTGTATGAAATACCTCCTCATAGGTACTACTTGTTAGTTTTTTTTTTTTAAATAAATGTTTCTAACTGATAAAAAGTAATTTAAATTGTGTGTCACATAATATGAATTATAAATAAAATTAATTTTACTTTATTTTATTTAAGCTGTTGTGTCAAAAACTTTTATTTAGCATTACTTAAATTTTTGTTTTATTCTTTGCAATACATCAAAACTGTTTCTGAATTGAAGTGAAACAAAATTTGTCTAAATGAGAAGAAATATCATTAACACAAAAAAGCAATAATGGTATTAGGGTATAAAAAAACTGAAGAAAATACATATTTTTTTCTGTTTTCATTAGATTCAACTACACGATCTCCACAACAAGACAGAAAAGATAGAAATCATAAGAGAAAAGGATCAAAGAAAGATAGAAAAAAGAAAGGAGGTAATTTAGAAATAAATATTGTACTTGTAACTTGGTATGTGTTTTTAATAATTTTTAAAATAACCTTGCTTTACTTACTAGAGATGATTCCACCTTCTCGACCAAATATAACTCGTTTAACAGAGAATTCAGTGATGGTGAGATGGCTTGTTCCTGAAAATGATGGACTACAAATTCGCTTTTTCAAATTACAGTACAAAGAAGTTGGTGGAAGTTGGAACACTAGTAGTGATGATATTCAAATGTACATTAAATGTTATCAAGTAGACAAACTATTACCTGATCATGAATACGTGTAAGTATTCTGAATTATGTAATATTAAATTTGTATGCTATGTAAACTATAATTATTTGCTAGACTCAACCAATAAATAATTAAATGTGTAATTTTTTATATCTGTAATTTCTACCTTTTTTACATTGTGATCTTCTCATTACTAAAACTAGCATTTAGGTAATAAACACTTGATACTTTTTAAAATGAAATATTACTATACATGCTTAAATCAATAGTCATTGGTATTATTGTATTAGTATGGGAGAACTAATTAGTTTTTTTAACATTGGTATAATTTTAAAATTTAAAATTGATTTAATATTCAAGTGCATATTAGATAAAAAAAAAAAATTCTTGTACAATATAAATAAGTTATTATATGTATGTGTAATTACTTTTTAAGAAACATCATATAAAAATAACAAAACACTATATTATACAAGAATAAAGTATTAACTTAAGTTTTATGTTTGATTTATTGTATGATTAACATACGGAAAATTTCTGTTATCTGAAACATGGAATAAATTATAAGTTTTTCATTAATCCACGATTGACGTGATTAGTAGTTAGAAGCATGTATTTACTACCAACAAAACACTAATAATTTACACTAAAATCTTTCAGATTTAAGGTAGCCGCAGTGTATTCAAATGATGATAACAGGTCTGGCCCAACTTCAGAACGCTTCTTATTAAAAAGAGGTCCACCAAACAGATCTTTGATTCCTCCAACTTTAGTATCAGCCAAAGCCACCAGTACAACTTCTATATTATTAGAGTGGGAGGTATGTTATTTTTAAACATTTACTTTACTTACAATCATATCATGAATTGATAAAAAAAATTTATTTGTGTTTTAGTATTTAAATTCTGTACTAGCTCCAGTTCAAGGGTTTTATGTCTATTATCGAGCTACAAGTAGTGCTGGTGATTATAATAAAGCGATTGTTGACGGTCAAGATGCTCGTTCATTTGTCATCACTCATTTATCTCCAGACACATCGTACGATTTAAAATTACAAAGTTTTACTGTAAACGAAGCTTCAAATTTTAGTACAATACTTACACATAAAACATTTGGTATGTATTTTTTAATAAAAAAATAAATTTGTGTCAACAACCATGTAAAAAATACTAACAATTAGTTTCAACCAATTTTAATTTCAAGGAGAACCCAAGACAAGTACAGAAACTCCAAAATGGATTGACAATACGATTGATAGCGGTACAAATAACATTGATTACTCAAAGATTGGTGGAGTAAGGTCCTTGTACGTTTTGTTAGGTGCTGTTGCCATTGTAGTTGGTGCCATCGTTTTACTTATATTCTTCACTGTATGCATATACAGTAAACGTTCGCCAATCCATTCAAACTCTCCTGGTAAAATTAATGTTTATAACCCTACTAAAATTTTTGCGTTGACTGTGTTTTAATTTTAAGAGCTTAACAAAAGTTCTGAAGCAGTCTCTGGACTAGAACCATTGTCAATGAATGGGTTTACCTTGAAGAATGGTAAAATGGTTAATGGTTGTACATTGCCAATGGTTTCGGACAATGCACGGGGACATTCTCATGCTCCCAACGGATACGTAATACATCCGATCAACATAACGAATAATCCACTTGCTCCTGATGCCAAAGTAAATTTTTCCTTTATGTTCAAAGTTTTTTATAAATCAAATTAAAAATCATGAATTTTGTCGTTTAGAATGCTATTGAGATCTCTTACTTGGCCAACCATAACAATAACTGCTCTGAAAGTGAAATGAATTCGTTGCCCAGACGAGCTATGCCCATACCTATCGATACTCCAAGAACGTGGCGCGTTAAAGACACCAAAGATGAAAACTATGTCTGATCAATACGAACAAAAAGTAGTAGTAAAAAATGATGTATTTTTTTTTTTAAATTTATACGTACAATATCTTAAATCAGTATCTGTTGTCGGACTAAAAATGATACTGATCTTATAAGCAAATACTTTTAAGCTTGAAAAGACAGAAATTTACAAGACTGAATAAAAAGTCCTGCCAACAAGTTGCTCACCTATAAGATATTTTTATGATAGTATTACTATTCAGTATTAATATTAAATACTTATTACTTATCAAATTATTTTGTATATGCTCGTATGACGCATTAAATTTTTAACTTGATAATTTTAATGTATATTTTTGTATTAGAGTCAATAGTATTGATTGTAATGTGTGTTGTTAACTATTTTTTTTAAATATTTTTAATTGTATACAAGGTAGTTTGTGATTTAGATTAAGAATTTATAATTATAAAATTACTGCATTTAATTTTTAATATGTGCCCTACTATTTGTAATTTTAATTTGTATATTATACTAATTCTAACTTAGGTTTCTGAATTGTACAATTTAAAATAAAACTGTAGACAATAGATGCATAATGCATAATGCATGTTCTTAATCGTTAAAAGAAACATTTTTGAATATTTGGTCAAAACTGTACATTAAAAATGTTTAAAAAGCCATATACTAATCAATGTAAATTAAATAACATTAGTTAAAACTTAGTGACATTTAAAACTGAATCAGAACAAAAACAACCAGATTATTAGAAGAGGGTATTTAATGATTTTTTTCAACAATTTGTTATCAATAAGAAGTTATAACTCAGTTTATTATTAAGTTTTAAGAGAAATAATTTTTATAACATTACTTTTTGGATAGCCGACATGGAAAATTGTACTTAGAGAAATCTCTTCAGTTGTCTTCAGGCAACAACTACGTTTTGTGTATGACTTATTAGTTTTCAACGTAAAAAATTGTATTTAAATTCTAAACCAAACTTTTTTTTACTGAGTGATCAATTTCATTAAAATTCTGTCAATGCTCCTCCTATGTTACTTAATATTCTCATATTCAGTAAGTTTTTTAATGGTTTACATATACTATATTACAGTATTTACTAACACTACTATTTTAGGCTGTTTTTTTTTTTTTTTTTTTGACTATGAAATAAAATATAGTTTTTTACGAGTATTTAATATTTATACATATTTTAACAATCAGTTAAAGTCAAATGTGCAATACTTTATTTTTATTTTGTTACAAATATTTAACTGTAAATTATAATTTTTTATACTATATTACATTAATTTTTTTATGCATTCAGTATATTTTACAGGCGTTTTCTTTACAAACCTTTTTTGAGTAACCATTCATTAATTCTAGAAACATGATCACCATGTATACACAAATGACCACATACTTCGTGTACTTTGGTAGCAATTACTTTATTTGATCCATACAACTTTTCCAAGTATTTTCTAACCTCTTCTTCCATCTTCCATATGTTACCGTCCACATTGTTTATTTGTGTTACACGTTTCATTCCTCTTTTGGATATTTTTAAATACACTGGTAGCATATGATTGCGAGTACGATGAACAAAAAATGGATATTGATCAAACTTGGCTGTAAACAGAAGCATCATGCAAATAATTAATATTAATAACTAATAAGTAATAATTATTGAATAGGCTTGATGTTGCACAAGTTAGACTTGTAAATCAATCTTAACTGTCTTTATATTTTACACACTTTCACTGATAAAAGTTCTTGAACAATATTTGAATTTATAAATAATATAGTTGATTTAATTACATTTTACATTATCTTATTAAGTTATAATAAATAAATAATAATTTAGATAGGTACCTACTCACAATTTATAAAAACAATTAGTACAGTATTATTGTTTATAAAAAGTGAATAAAACAAAAAAATATCGCTTTACTTGAAAAATATAGGTACTAGCTTAGACTTTTACAACAGGGAATATTTCAAATTTAAATTTTTTTAGGTATTTTTTGATAATATTAATAAAACTAAATAAATTTAAAAAGTAACTAGCCAAAATGATGCAAGTAGGTATAGTAAAATAACAAAAATGTCACAAAAACCATGGTGTTGTATTGATTTCAGTGAGAATATCTTTTTAGAAAAAATGCATTGTATATCAGCAATATCATGATTACCTGTTTGCGGTTTCCAACCAGATGGTAAGTTTTTACTCTTGGGTGGTGCTGGTATTAGAGTTGATGGAAGAAGCCTTTCAACAAATTCCCATTCTTCTGGCGAAGATGAAACTTCATATTTGGCATAGTGTGATGGCTCTTTGGCCACTGGACTTGAGCGGTATGAAGAATCCCGTTTGCACACAGAATCCTGTAAAAATGTATAACAAAACCTAGGTGAAAATACGATCATGATAGTCAGCAGTCATTAGAATAAGTGTTAGATCTGGGAAATAATGGAAAAATCAAAATAACTCGTGCTTACGTATGTAGCGTAGCAAACTAGGTGAGTTATTAACACCATAAATATTTAGTGCCAAAAGCCATAACAATGTCATTGTTACATAGATTATTTTTGTTTTTACTAGGTGGTACCCATCAAACTAATTAATGGTTTCATTTACAAATTGTATTCTGTTATAAACTGTTTTAAATTAAATTGTGCCTACCCATTGTATATTATTATTGTTGATAAACAAATCAGTTAATGTTAAAAAATTTTGGTTCCTAGTCAAGTGAGATAACAAACCAGAAAACACTTTTAACAGATTAACTATTACCAATTTACACGTTGAACCATCAGAAATGGAAGATTAGAGCTATTATTGAGGTGCTTGAGTGATCTGTTTCAAAAATAAATGTAAGGGTATGTTGTTAAAAGTGAATGTAAAACAAAGTTTGTTTTAAATTATGTGGGTCAGTATATAATATGGGTACCCTTTTTAGGTGCAGTTCATATTCAATCAAGGTCCGATGAATTACAAAATTTTTCAACATTGCCCGATACTAGTTCTAATAACTTATTAAAGTTTTAAACGGATTTTGGTACTTAAGTTAACATTTATTTATTGATAATCAACAGTGTAAGTCGAGTTAAAGCCGGCGAAATTTAATTGAAATATATCTGTTTTTTTTCGATTACTTACAAGTTACAACAGCTAAGTTTTGGTTCTATTTCTTATTTAGTACTCACGTTGATTCGCAGAGAAGTAATTCCATTTCTCACAAACGAATTTCTTAAACATATTCGGAGAGCCATGACGTCGTGTAAGAATTTATTTTGTCTGTTTTACTCGAACGTTTGACTTTCTGTGTTCGATTACGTTCGACAACTCATAATTTCCATTACCAAAGAGTGAAGACCCGAACCGCTTTGTTTTAAAAAAAATTATTTCCGCCTTCCGGAATTATTTGCAACTTACTAGAACTAGAGAAAACGTAAGTAAATAAAATCTTTGACAATCTGCTCTCCCAGGGGCTTGGTGAATGGTAGTTTTACTTTTATCACAGATTAGATGAAATTTCATCTATTCTGTGGTCAAAGTTAGGTTATGTTCATTGATCAATGTTTTTCACTTCTCAGCAGAACCCGCGTTTTTCATCATGACTTCTTTATCAAAAACTTGATTAATTTAAATTTGTAAAATATAGTTAAAATGCTCATTTTTTATTTTATTCAGGGTATTTAGCATATTTCGTTACAATTTACTATTTCGTATTCATCTATATTTTACTAGAATTAATATACCCCTTACTCACTGCAACCACTATAATATAGGTACAATAATTGTTTCTTATTTTTATTTTAAAATAAAATGTATATATTTAAGTTTTTTATTTGGAAATGTTGTAGTACAAAGATCGTTTTCAGTTTGTGTTAATTTTTCGAGTTGGTAGTTGGTACGTAGGTGCTGATATTTCGTGATGGCTCGAGGTAAAAAATCTGAAAAAAATAACGAACATGCCAATACCATGGTGGAGCCTAACAGTCGTTTTCTGATTTTACCCGGTGAGTCTTAGTCTACCTAAAGAACTTTTGTCATTAAATTGATTTCAGATTAACTCTTATTAGGTAGGTAGGTACGTAAGTACCTACTCTATGTAAAAATTAACTACCAGTGGCCTCGAGAAAAATATAATTTTAAATTGCTTGTTTCTAGATGCTTTTGTAAAGGATCAAGATGGCAGTAGCAGGTTCATTAAACTGCGTCATCCACGAATTGGTGATTTAGCTGTATACCTTTACTCAGAAAATGACAAAAAATTAGCTCAGTTGCGGACATTATCGTTTCCGCACAGGTAAAGATTTAGTGCCCTCTTGTTTTATTCAATTTTGTTTGTTAAATTCTCTCAACAGATCAGTTTTCAATGACAATCACGTTGTTCCTATTGCTGGAGCTAGTTTCGCAACAGTGGTTGATCCGCTATTTATTCTTTTACCGTACATAATAAAAGTAAATATCTACACTGATTATCTAGTTAATATTGTAGTTTGTACTGTATATTTGTGAAATTTTCGTCATATATGTAATTAGTTTGACTAGGTATTTTCATTATAAATTTAAGAGGTTTATGATCAAAATAAACGTGATCAAGCATTTGATACTTAGGATACTTAGTTTTGTAAATGTTATTAAAACGCTATTGTTATTGTATACTAATTATCTATTAACAATTGTACTCGGGTTATTTATTGTAAAATATAGTATAGCAAACATAAAATTATACCAAATAAAATGTGTTAAGAGCATCAAAAGCATATATGTTATAAACATTTTTTACAACTTTTTCTAAATTTTTAAAACCTTTTATGCATATCTTTGATACACTTATTTACTTAAAATTTCCCTTGATATGAAGTATGTTGTAGTATAAAAATATTAAAAATAAATCCCTTGTTAAACAAGTTTTTAATTGTTTTACTTATGTGTGGACAGTGTTCCTATTGTATAATATTTTTTGTGGCAACTTATTGACAACATTTAAGTTTTTTTTTCACACGGGTACTTAATTATTGTAATAAATGATTTGTTTATTTTGTTTTTTAGTGAGTAATGTTTTGAATAATATTTTTAGTGTTCATCTATGTTCAGCCCACTGGATCAAATTTTAGTGGATGAAGAACTTCCAGAATTGAATAATCAACTGACAAAATTATCAACATGGACAGATGTGCAACATGTTGCTACAAAAAAAGGTATACTATTAATACATATAAACACTGAATAATTCCTGTTGTTTACCCTTTATTTTTATTTATAATTTATTTTTAACAATTATTTATCTGGTATCTATTATTAAATTAATAGTTGGTTTTTTACCTTGTTTGAAAGCAGTTATGAAATCAAGATGTTTACTAATTGGACCTATTAAAAAAATTAATTTTCACTAGTTCCTACCTAATTATATATTTTTTAGAAACTGGAGATCTAGTTCTGTGGCAGTATAGTGAAAGAAAAACTTTAGAGTGGCTTACACCAAAAGTGAAAAAAATTATTGACGTTTTAGTATCTCAACAAATAAATGTCAATCCAAATGTAGCAATTTCATCCACTTTTAAATTAAGTGATACAGATGTAAAATCCTCTGAAGGTAAAATGTATTTTGATTAATTATGAGTTTTATTTATGCTCTGAATCTAATAATAAGCATTGATTAAATATATTTTTATTTTTTTTATCCAATACGTTGACTGTCATGTGGACGCTGTCAGTCTTATCTTTTTTATTTTCTATATGGTAACAATTTGTTGATGGCATTCCGCAAATGTACCGTCTTGTAAATTAGACAGTTTATTGAAGTATACTTTATCAAATTATAAATTTTAGTTGTTAAATACTAATTTTCGTATGGAGTTTTTGCTGGCCTGTACAAAATTTGTCCCTCTATGTAATGGTGAAATAGTATCAAACATTCTTCTAATGTAACAGAAAATATGTCCGGTTGGAAATATTTGGTTATGGGGCAGCCCGCGATCAAATGGCACAAAGATAATGAAGTTGTGCGGTCAATTGATGTTGTAGTTTACTATTTGGCGACCACCGGCGTTTGCATGGCAACCAAAGTGTTGATGTAAAATGCACTATTTAAAATTGTATAGTTATAGTATAATTAAGTATATTAATTATTCATGAAATTTTAAGTAGACTTGTCATTTCTTAGCAATACATTTATATTTTAAAAAACTACCTTTTGTTTATTTGAGAATACTTTTTTTGCCAGATATACAACTGTATAATATTTTATCATGCCCTGTACAAAAATGAATTATGGTTTATTCTTAACTGTAAATTAGAGAAAATAAATTTCTGGGGACAACTCAATTAGATAGATTATTTAGTAAATCATTGTCATAGCAATGTTATGAATTAATATGAACATAAAATACCAAAAAAGTACGTCAATAAATTTATTAGCTTCAATTTGCTTGTAGCATTATAAATTTAAATCGAAGGTCTTTAGATTTTTCAAATGGTATACAATAAATCCTATAAAATGTTTTACATTTTTAGTGTTTCACTATTTTAACACTATGTTAGGCCACAAATAAGGAAGTTTTATGTGTAGATAATACAATAAATTTATATTATTCAAAGAATATAGAAAATTTTTGAAAGAATAACTATTGTATTTACTTATTTTTACTTGATTTCTTATTAAATTTACAGATCATGTTATTACTCTCATAATTTTATCAGTTGCATTTGTTGTGTGATAATATATATTATATATATATTGCTTTATTTTCTTGTTCAAACATATAATAATTAATTACAATTTACAAATATTTGTATATATATATGTATAAAATATAATATGTGTTTATATTTTGTCTCAGATCAGTACAAAAGGTATGCGTATAGTATTATTTCAGAATATTTACCCATTGATGTTCAAAAATCATTTTCAAAACATCTTGGGCTTCCAGAAAAAGTGGAAAGTAATAAAAGAAAATCTGATGTAAACGGTACTAGTTTGAACAAAAAAGTGAAACAAAATGAAGTTCAATATGATGAAATGCCTCATAAAGTTGAAAAGGTATATGATATATCATTTTAAAATATAGGTATTTTTTAAATTGTATTGTTAATCTTTATTTTTTACATCATTTTTATTAGATTGTTCCACCAAAATTGACAGCAAAAGATAAGGCATTAAAAAAAGCTGCATCAGGAACCAAAAGTATATCATCATTTTTTAAAAAAGTATAACTGTGTATGCATTTATTTTTACACAATGAGTGAATATAAATTTATTAAAACTAAATATATTCCATTTTTGTTCATGTTTTATGTAACATTTTAACTATAAAATGGTTACTAACGAATATTGATATGGTTTTGTGGTATTATACATGTCATTGGACATTTAAAATAAATTCAATTCGTATTTCTTATTTTTAATAATTCTAATATATTAATATATTCTATTACACACTAATTCTTATATTTTGTTAAGTACATTATACTTAACAAAATTGCGAACATGTACTTAAACCATAAGTATTAGATTGTTCTTTATGCAATTGTAACTAAAAATTACATACTCGTTTCATTATTTAATATCTATTAAAAAACTAATAGGTATCACAATACTCAAAATTGAGCTCCAAGAATTTTGATATCTCCTATGTCAGATCATAAAAGGATTTAAATTTAAAGAGGTATGCTTTTTTTTTTATATAAAATGAAAGGAAGATGAAAATCCTACTCCCCCTCCTCAATTCAAGCACTGGTACCAAAATAATAATAATGCAATGATAACATTTAATGTGACTAAGATTGATATTATAGTCATCATTGGATCAATTCAAAAGATATAAATAAGGTAGTTAGATAAATGCATGTTATTCATATTTAACATTATTATTTTGGTTGAGAGCTGAGTTTCTAGTGACTTAGAACCTAGAAACAGACGTTTGAGAAATTACAACCATAATAGTTTTTTTTTAATTTACATAACCAATTGTGATCTCTAGGATGATATTTTAGAGGGAAATATAAGTTTTTTTTTAAAAATATTAAGTTTCTCTAGAGATATGGTCTAAGTTTTAAATTTTAATTCCATTGGTACAATTCTAAATAATAAATAACATTGTGTAGGTAAATTAGAAATTGACTCTGTAAATCATACAAATTATAGTTAAAGGACCCTTAATGCCTAACTAAGTACACATGTAATGTAAGTGTTCTAGGAATAAAAGAAAAAGCTAGTCAAATAAAAAAATCATTTTGAAATTTAGTAAAGGCCCCTCTTAAATCTAGTCCAGAGCAATAATATAGGATTTAAATTTTATTTACTTTTTTGAAGAATATTTATACAAAAAATAGATAGGTAGAGTTTATTTTTTTCAACCAGTATTATACTACTAGTACTCGGCTCTTCACAAAATATGTCTGGACAAGTATAAAAACTTTTTTTTGGTATATTGTTATTTATTGTGCCACTTTTCCTTAATCATTTCTGGGAATGCCTGGAAACAAAGTAATTACCCTACAGCACAAATCATAACATTCTATTCTTGAATTTGTTAATGTATATTATACCTATATTTAATTTTATTACACACTAGTTGATTTTCATAATTGTTTTACATAATTATTTGTCAAATGTCAACAATAAATACGCTATAAACAAGTAAAACTCATATTTAAAAGAATACATACACGTTTTTATATTTTTTTTGTTAAATATCAATTTGTATACGTAAATTTGATTTCCATAATAATACTTAATACGCTAGTGTCATTTCATAATTGAAGATATAGCGTTTTATTCATTTTGCAATTAAATCATCATGAAAAATCATATCATTTGATGCATACTGGCTAAAACTAGCTGTTTATGTATAAAAACATAAATTGTAGGTATTATAAATTTTTAAAAATAATTTTTGAATGTCCTTATATAAATTAGAATTAAAATAAATAAATTATTATATAACGGTCTTATTAAAAAAATAATAATTAATGATTTACAGACTTCATGGACCAGGCTTGGTCAAAATTATGCAAGTTCTATTTTATCATGAACTACCTAAAAGGGTTTTAACTTCATTGTTTTCAAATGCGTATTCACAAGGTTCGTGTTTTATCTTGGAAACGTGGATTTTCTTGTTTGACACCCAAATTTGATAGCGGTATTTTTGATAAATTACTGAAAAACACATAATGTACAACATTAACTAACTTAGAAATCACTACTAAAACAACAAAATTCAGCACAGATAAATATAATGTATAAGTTGATTTTGATTAATTATTGTACTTGACATGTCGTGATACTGATCTTGTGGTGCGACTATAAATTTTCCAGTAGTAATTAATTTACTTATTATGTCTGCAATCCTCTCATTGTTTTCTAAGTCACCGTCCGACTGAAAACGCCAAATTTATAGCACGGTAATTAAAATATTACTGATCAGATGAACACAAGTGTTGTGAAACAGTTTCAATACAAATTAATAATGTTTTATTTGTTTGTTAAGAATAGTATTCAGTTTTTTGTACTTACAGCAATCACTGCGCCGTCCATAGTGAGAACCAAATAACCCAATTGATTTGGAATTCTATCCATTTTTTCCCTTATACTGTTCGAATAACCACTACGGAAATTTAAATAAGTACACCGAATTGGCAAATGAAAGACGAGAGTTGAGAATAAAACCAGGGTAATTTTTAATATTATTAATTACAAGTGAACCTAACCATTAAGTAATGATATTTCAAAATATGAATTGTCTCTGTAAGATACGTGAAAATAAAATAGTTTATTGACAAAAATTTATGACATGAATGTCATGAATCATGATAATAACAAACTTTAAAAGTCAAGGTAGATGTATATAATATTGATTCACCTTGATTGTGATTATAATATTGTTAAGTTGATAACGCTATCAAATAGAATATGTCATGGATAGATTGTAAATAAACATTTTTGACTCGTTTGTTAATTTTTTCAATTATTGTAAGTATTATTGTCATTTTCCAACAATTGTAAAAACTAAGGTTTGCAATTGTGAGTTTTTTATAAGTCAACCGAGTCAAAAATTCAAAATGCTGTTCAGAAGTTTGAAGTCACAATAGTATTGTTTCGTTTAGCATTATTTAAAAAAGTTCCTTGGCAGGCAATAAAAATATAATCTGTGCTGGACGCTGGTTAACGGATCATTTCCAGCGTTCCGTAGATTCAACCAACAGTCAAGTTTCCCAGTTTGCAGACGACTTTTCTGGCCATGGATCAGGACCAGGCCATGAAACTATTCTTAAACGGCGCAACCGCGTTTTTCCTTGATATTCCGTCCGGCATGGAATTTGGCATCGACATGATGTCCTGGGCTACCGGCGATAGGTTCAAAGGGATTAAAATGATACCCCCAGGTATACATTTCATTTATTACAGGTAAATTCAGACAAATGAAAACGGATGAATTTAAAATTTAATGACCCGACAATAAATATTTTTTTACCGCAGTGCCACCGACAAGTATGGAAACACTGCTCCACGCTGTGGGTTTTTTCACAGTTTTAAAAAAGGCGAATGTCTAGTGAAAAAATGGGATAAAAATAATGAAGAATTGGTGGATGTACCCAAAACAGAAATAGCGCACTATAAAACCAATGTGTTGTACTTTGACGACTCTTTGGGGCCATATCCGTACGAAGAACTTGCAAAGTGGAACGGCTTGTCTTCGCTGCTCACGAGTATTTATAGACCTGTGTAAAATTAATATTCATTATGTTGTCGTGTGTTTTATTCAGTATGTTTTTGTTCTAGGCGATTTAATAGAAAAATTATGTCCCGAAACAAAACTCATCAGATCAGCAATGGAATTGTTTCCTGCAGCAATGAATGAAGATACCAAAAAAAGAAGGAAGTGGGGTCCTATTAGAAGCGATACCGACATTGGATATGAGCGTTTACCAAACTTGGTGCCAAAAGACGAAAATAAAATTAGGTGAGTAGTATTTTATATTGTGTTTTTATAATAATTTATGTACTTACTTATATTCCATATTAAATTTAGATTTACTGAGCCTCCAGTATGTCATTATCCACCAGGATCATCACTTTCTGAAATCACAAAACATTCACTGGACACTTCTTATATACTAAGTCAAATGGCTGAAAAACATGATAGGTGAGTCCTTCCTAAAATTACCACTGTCTATAATTTTATTATTACCAATAATGACATATATATATTATGTAAATTTTTTTCAGTAAAATAGACTTGTTAGCTGAACTTCAATTCTCCTATATTTGTTTTCTTCTTGGATTAAGTTATGAGTCTTTTGAACGATGGAAGAAGTTGTTTCAGTTGTTTTGTATGAGCAAAGATGCTGTTGCCCAGGATCAAATTTTATTTGCTAAGTTTCTATTAGCTGTACGTCATCAATTAGATACAGTACCTGAAGACTTTTTGGTTGACATCGTTGAAAACAACAATGTCGTCTATAATGGTCTGAAAGAATTTTTTAGAATATTAGAGATTAGTGATTTTTTAATAGAGGATGATCTCAAAGATGGCACAATCCAAATAAAGAGATTTTTGGAACAAAAGTTTGGTTGGGAGTTCACTGAGTTAGACATTGAGGATGATGATGAAGCTCCTGTTGTTGTAAACTTTACTGAAGATGAGATAATTTAGAAGCCTGATTATTTAATATTTTATTTTTATTACAGTTGTTATGCACATTTGTACCTAATAAAACATTATAAATTTAATTTAATTTTCACATATTTCTACAATTATTGTATTCTGTGCATTTATGTGATAAATAATATAATAATGATATTGTAAGTTGTATTTGCTGTGTTACCATAGGCGATATTGTCAATTATTTTCATAATATAGATACTTGGTTGTTTTTAAAAATGAAACTAAGCCTCACAAGACATGACAAAGAAAAATAATAAAAAGCATCGAGAATATGGGATAGTTACAAACTAACTTGGTAAGTTTTACTTTTATTATTATTTATCTAAATGTTTTATTTAGTGTAGGCATAATTGACTGGTCATTATTATTTTGGTCAATTGACCACATCAATTTTGACCCGACAGGTCGAGAAAAATAATTTTTTTTTTAGCTAATAAAATATTATATTTTTTAGATTGCATTGTATTCCATATATTAATGTTTCATTTTCAAATTCAGTAATACGTTTTTAAAAAAGTCAATTTCAAGAATCTTTGTTACGAAAATGGCTTGAAATTTAAAAACATTGAGGTGATAGTATACATTTAGTTTTCTCTATACATGTGAATAATTAATAGTTATCTATAAACATAGACACAATATTATATGGTCTAAACGTGATTTGCAAGACTTGTATCGATTATATAATCAAAAATAGGTTTTAAAATTTTAAGGTTTTTATTAATATAAAGGTACATTGTTATGATGTGTATAGGACATTTTTTGAATGCGGTGAGAGCTATTTTTTAATGTTTTGGGCCGCTTTCCAAAATTTGCCCACTGGGCCGGTGCCTACCCAATCCGCCCCTGAAACTACCTACCTACGCGACCTTACAGACTTTTTTGAATTTCTTTCCCAAAGTCGTCCTTTATTGTCGTCGTCGTCTGCTGAACCAGCGAACAAGTGAGCACGACCATCAACCGACCGATCTACTTCGTGAAGATTTGCTGGTTCGGATCGCGAAAGAGCTGCGGTTGAGCCGTGCTCCGCGGTTTTCGGCGGCCACCGCGTGTTTCCCCCGTCGCGCGATCGCCGCACCCACCAAGTCCGCTTGTGTCGCGCGCCATCCGAGCAGTCAGTCAGTTCGCTTCGCTGTTCTCCCGTCTCCGGTTCGTCCTGTCACCGTCGCAGTCGCAGATACGTCGTTTTAACCCGGATTAAACAATAATAATATGTATTAATTACTGTTCGTTAGTTCGCGTTTGATCATTGCGATTTTTGTTGTTAAATTTATCTCTCTAATCACCCCGTCGCGATAGTAGTGGTGGAAACAATTTGGATTAGAGACGCGATTTCGTCGCCACGATTTAATTTTTAGTTTTTACTGGTTCGATTACACATCGCGTTCAAATGTGGATTAACAACATATTTGCCGGAAACCCGAGAGACGCTGGTGAGAACGACGATTTTATTTTATTTTTGTACGTCATGATAATAATGATAATTAATAATAAATAAAAATAATAATAGGTACAGTTAACTGTGCGTGTTGATTTTGGATTCTGCAGGACGCCAATATAGCCTTTAGGTAGGTTTTTCGAGGAGAAGGACTGGTAGGTACAATCTGAAATAAGATCGAAAATATGGACTAATATGGTAGGTATACGCTGTTTGAATTTAATTTTTGAGCTCGTTATAATATATCTTATATGATCGAAAACGTACAAATAAATAAAAAAAAAAAGAGCGCCAAATAATTGAAAATTTTCTTCCCTGTCATCGCGTTTTCAGGTAAAACGTTTCGGAGGAGGTTTTTGAAAAAACTCTAAAAAATTATCAAATTTGGCTTATTTTAATTTTGAAATGTGTACGCAAATTTGAAAGCACTTTATATTTCGGGAGGGGTTTGAACCCCTAAAACCCTCCCCTGTGTTAGCCACTGAGGAATTTTCTTGGGCAGGTAACTTGTTTACTTGCCTATATATATATATATATATAGTTCTATACAAATTTATACGTGAAACCGAAAAATCTGAAATTAATATATTGGATGAATTAGTTAATATCTATTCACGTTGACCATTCGAATACCTAAAATACGATTACACTACACGATTGTTACTGGTATCAACTATAATTATAGGATGTTAGGTAAAGGTGTGTTTGTTTACAACTTTACATACTGATCGTTTTTAAGGCGTTTCGTATAGGCAATTCCAACGAAATGTTAAGCATCATGAGTGTCTAATAATAATTTCAAGATATTCCATTTTTAAGTAGGTAGGTACACATTTTGTGCAATTAAAAATTGCTTTTTTCCGCTGCGCAATCATTACGTAGGTAATACACCTTTTCAGTGCAGTAAAAAATGTTTCGCGCGTACCAAAATCATTATAAAAATAATTGTTATATAGAATGACCATTTTTTTTTTTTTTACTTCTATTAGTTCATTCTCTAGCATCGCATGAACTGTGTTTTTACGATTAAATTACGAGCATATCACGTCCTCTTGCTCTCCTGCATGTACGAAAGCTTCGTGAAACCCGCTCGAAAATTAATTTTCATGATTTAATCAAAACTACTCTCCGGACTCTGGTGTATATTCGATTATAAAATCGAGCAGACTTTACGTCCCCCGGCGCATCCCGTAAACCGCATCGTTTCCTTCCAGCTGGTGACATTTTGCGCGGCCGCCACACCGTCGTCATCTGAAGGTTTTAATAATTAAACATACATTTTGATGGAATTTAATTTGCGGCTTTTGGCAGTCAACAGTGACGGGTTAGCAGACTTGCGCAGGGATCTTACCTATAAGATCTTATACAACACTTTCCTGCCGCGTATACGTGGAGATTTGACGGTATTTTGCGCCTGGAGGGTTGTGTTGTTCACCTATGCAATATAGTTATAATTTATGTTACAATCACTTCAAGTAAATAATAATGATTACGTTTTATTACTTGCTACAAGAACATAATATAATATAACAATTACATTTGACAAAAACTTTGGTTGCTAAACCCAATCAAAAAGCAAAGCTCGTACAACATATTTTGAAAAAACGATTGAATTGACAGTTAAATACTAATAAAATATAATATAGCAACAGGAAACTGCACCTGACTGCACAGTATCATCTCGCACAGTATAGTGTATTGTTAATTAATTGCATGGGTATTTTAAAACAAATTTTACGATCAAAAATACTGAGCGTAGCGAATGCACATTATACGATACTTTACTAATACCTAATTACGAGTTAACAACAACCCTTTATAATATCCTGCACCCTTGAACAATACACCCATTAGCTGTATGTTGCTAGGTATTATAATTGTTCGCTCGATTAAAATTGTATTATAGGCTTACTATATCTACGTATAATACGCTCGGAATCGGGCAAACAAACAATTAGACTTTTTAACGGGATAAAATAATATAGGCAGTGTAAATTGTGGCGATTTTCGGTCGCGGTCGATATTTCGGTTGAAAAAACTGATTATAGTAGTTTTCGCTGACGCTGAAAAAGGTTTTCGTGGTTTAAATGAAATTAACATTTACGTATTTTTGTTTAAAAACAGCCGACGACGACATTTCAGCGGCCAGTGTTTGGAATAATAATGATATATTGTAAAGTTCACCATAACGCGCGTATATCTATATGATAATTTGTTTATTCGTGGCACCTAGCAACGGGGAAAAGTATATAGGCATAACAACACACAGTGCAGTCGTCTTCAGCGCTCGCGAATCGTGGGGAGACGCAAAGGGTCGGAGTACCCTTCATTTTTTACAAATATTTTAGCGTACCCCTTTAAATTCACCCGACCCTGTGATTTAGTATCAGGTGAATCGGAAAGCTTGTAACGCCTTTACTCATCGCAGCGTCCCCTTTCAATATTGTTTTGCCGATTCTGGTCGTCTTTTTGGCGGACGGACACGAAAAAAGTATTTTTTTAAATTAAAATAATACGTACGATAATTTATTTCCCCTTTTGGTAGCTGATAGATATAGGGAAATCGGAACGTTTGTTACTATTTATACTCAATAGCGTCCTGATCCTTCTATTATTTTTTCGAGCCCTTATAATTATTGAAAAAACAGCTGCGCCAACAGTGCGGTTTCTATTGCTTTATTGCACGTATACGCCGCCGCCTACCAACCGACCACATTTACATATTTACGTACATTATTGTGGCCGAACATAATAATATTGATGTACGTCTATGGGTGTGCAAATAGTTAATAATATTATACGAGCACTGATTGTACCCACATACTATTACACGCTGTATCATCTCTTAGAATAAGCGTAGGCAGTGTTTGACCTGGAAAAAAAAATAGTAAGGGGACACAGTCAAATAAAAAGTTAATTTTATAAAAGGATGTGTGTCATCGATGAATAACAATTTATTGAATTGAATCATTTATTGAATGTTAGACCATATTGAGGGTACGAAATTAGTAGGGGGACGCTAAATTTTTATCTGAGCATGTTATATAACAATATTAATTTATGTTAAAAATAGTATATAAGAACTCCTCAATAACTTACAACTTTTTGGAGTCAAACTATTTCACAAATTTTAATGTTTTATTTATTTGAGTAGTATTGTGCATATTTTTTGGAATGATAGTAAATTCCGTTCTATGTATTATAGTATTACAACAACTTCTCCTCATCGTACACACGAGCACTTGTTGTCGTTATACCAGCTATTACCGATACGAGTACCTATAAAAAATTATAGTCGCATTAGGTACACACTAATATAACGACCTCTGCTACGTGGGGACGTACGCACCTTATAGGTTAAACGTGGTCTGTGTTCGCAACAATTGGACATTCTTTTTTTTCTTTCATTACATGCGTGTATAAACACGCTGCAATTATTACTACTTTTCTCGGTAGGACCCGGATTTTAGTTATTACTCTAAATTTATACTTGACGTAAATCTGTGTCACGGTTTGTACGCGAAACAAAACATTCAAAATACTACAATTTTAAACTCTATATATATATATAAGTATATATATTAATGATGTTACGAACCCAAATTTTTGAGGTCAAACCGAACCCGAACCGAACTTTTTAAAGTTTTAACGAACCCGAACCGAACCGAACTATTCAATTTTTTATTTGAACCCGAAACGAACTTCTTAAAAAAAAAAAACAATATAATACCTAATATAAATGACCGTTTATGCCGAACAATGTCTATAATTTACTAAGTATGTACCTCTTAAACATAATTTTAAGTCTAAGTAAAGAAGGATTCCACATTTTTCCCATTTCCCTTTATCGTTTTTCGACAAATTAGGTACACATTTTTTTCCTTGGTTCGATATTTAAACTGTGTTTAGTACGGTTCGAATATTTCCAATTTTAAGTTTGTATTTCGAACAGTTCGTAACATCACTAATATATATATGTATATTAACACTTTTAAAACAAACCTATCAGTGTATTTATTTTTATTTTGAACGAAACAATTTGACAAAATGCGTTCGACTTTTATTCTTTAACTTACTATACTTGATTAAGATGTTCATCAACAGATAGATGATTAAATGGCTGCAGTACAAGATGACTTATAAGTCATTATGGAAATCATGGGCAATAAGTCTAGTAAACGTCCCGAAATTGTCTTTAGTAAACATAAAGTTCTTTTTATTTTATTAAACCCGACAAACGTCGTCGCGACCGTAAAGTTGATACGAGTTATAGATACAACAATAAAAACGTAATTTCTAATTTTATTTTCTGGCTGATGATGAAGAAATGTTTGATATTTTTTTACCATAAACACGTATTATATTATAGTTAAACGAGTAATTAAACGGCTGGTAATCGAAACATTATCCTGTATAATCTAGTCTCCGTCTATGCGGCTCCATATCTAAATACGTTTTAATTTCAACAGACATCTAGGTAATTACTTACACCGGAAATTTTACCCCTCCCGGTAGGAAATATATGTAAAAACCGTCGAATGAAATCCGTAACGCATTTAAAACAAGAAAAGCAAGTGCTCTCGCCGTAAATTTTAAAATTTGCGCAGTTTCAGCCTCCGACGTTAACGCCGCGCATGGTCCCCGAGAAACATAGACAACAACAGCTTGCGAAGCATATTGTTATGAGTACCACAGTAATTACAAATGTGGTACCGTTATGTTTTATTAGTCAAATAATTATGACAAACGAGATGTTATACGGTGTGGCCGATTGCAAAAAGCATGAACGACGCGTGTAATAATTATACGAGGCAAATACATCTTAGATGTTTTAGTAGGTATAATTCTGAGCTGATTGATTGTTCCACGAGCGAACGTAACGCGCCGCATAGAGTATTAACTCTGCTCTAATTTTATGTGACCTAAATAAAGATAATAGAGTCGATGGCCGTCGTAGATGTTAAAATTTTTTTCAAGATTCATGGATTACGTAGTATACAGATCATCGTCCGTATTGTTGTTACCGTCCGGTTATGTTTAAATCATAAAAGAATATAATAAAAAAATTATTGAATCAGTGTAATTAGTTATATAATGATACGCTTATTTTATTTATGAGCGCAACATTTTTTCCCTAATCCCAATTTTCATTGCGAAAATTTTCGCGTCGGACAAACTACCTATACAATACTGTTGTTATAACATCGGGATTATAGCCGGATAACAGCTGTGACTAATCGTTTGTGCGACCGTGTGGTTCCAAGTTTATTATTATTATGATAGGTAAATCTCGTTTTTGATCGAACCCCATTGTAATATATTATAGGAAGTGTTAACGGATGTAATATTATTAGTTGCATACACTGTCCACTCGAACGTAACACAATATAGGTGCTATTATTTAAAGCTGCGTTTGTTATTCTCACCGCAGATATTGTTGAATTGTCTTTGTCGCGTTCTAATATTCTATTATATACTGCCGTGTGTGTGTGTGCCGTTCTCTATTATTCCTTTTGCTGCCGCACGTATATCGTAAACACAATAAATACGATAATACATCGCGTTGCTATCCGATATGTAGTACGACCAAGGCCGTGACTTTTTGACCCGCCGATTGCGTTGGCGTTTTAAAAGAGACAGAAAAAAACCAGCGAAACTGCAATATTTTGTTATTATTTTCCCGATCAAATTTCACCGCTCGATCCATAAGCTCGTCGGCGCCGTAGATCTACTATTACGCTCGGTGTTGTAAATCCAGATCGAGGTCACACGATTCCGAATGTCTGCGCAAGCGTGCGCATTTTTTCGTATTATCATTGTTGTTATATTTTATTGTTATTATTATTATTATACTTAGCGCTGTGTCTGGCGTGTGACACGGTTCCTCTCTATCTTTCTCTTCGCAGCGAAACCGGGCGGCCGGCCAGAAGTGCGGGTGCCGGTCATAATATTTATGCGCGTAGATGGGCCTATATAGGCGGGTTTGAAAATGATTTTTTTTTATTTTTTAAATTAGGACCGACCTAGAACCGGAGGTGATACGTGACCGAGTCGCCGTGTTATAATAATACCGAAGTCTCGGACCAAAAAGAGTTTTCTCGTTATTCACTATTTGTGTATAGATATTTACTGCCGGTGTATAAGGCACGTGCAGTGATGGTATATCTCTATGCCGTGGCGAGTGTACGGAGGCGGAGCAGTTCAGGATAGGGATGATGAAAACTTTTTTTGGATCGAAATTACCACGTCAGAATCCAAATATTGAGTGTCATCAGTGTCAAATGACGGCTAAACGTACGAGGTGTATGTTATTTGAAATTGAACAAAATGCAAAATGGTTATTACTATACAACGCTTTTTATCTTCCACAATTATATTCTACCGTACTTAAGTTTTTGTATTTTTTAGAAGAACATTCTACACATTTTTTATGAAACGTACTTAAAATATTTCGTCACACCTACTTTTTCCGTACGATTTTCGATCTACGCCTAAATGTACAATAACGCCGATTAAGTTGGTTGTTTGGTTCACTGAAGTAAAAATTGTAATTTACATTTCTAACAGAAAGTACTATATATTATATAAGTACTAATCAATATGAGTTATTTTTCTTTTTACCAAAATTAATTTATCAAAAAAAAAAAAAAATTCCTTTGGTACATTCATATATGAACACATTATGATTATAATATATATATTTTGATAGAGAATTCATCAAAAAGTTTGCAAAAAGAACGTATTAAAATATAATGTTATTCTAGAGCAAAGTGAATTCAATTATTGAAATGAATTGCTCCATGAACAGTTTATTGATTATATTAATATGTTCAATCAACGTATTCAAAAATCAGTGAGAGATGAAAATTTTCGATTTTTCTCGTGTTTTTCTGTAAATATCTAAATATTATTAGTCTTCCAAATCGCATTGAAAAAAAAACCTCAATGAACGTGTGCCATTTAGGTATAATGGAACACCCAGCTATAGAGTCCTATGCAAATCGAAATCGATTAACCAGATCAGCTATAATTATATATTAGGTATATATTATGTACACGAGTACGTGTGAAGGGTGTACAGTGATCAAACTCGAATGGTAATAGTAATAATCATACAAACTGAAAAAAAAAAAAATACTGACAATTCCCTGTCGACGCATTAAAGACCGTTTCGAGACCAATTCGATTGTCGCCATCTGTAGAAAATTGGTTTTCTTTTGCCGTTCGGACAAATATAATTTGCGCGCAATATTTTCGTGGACAGAACTCGTAGTTAGGTCCGTGCGTTTTTGTGTAACTTGTTTTTGTTTTCCGATTTGTATCATGTTATTATTGTTTTCTTCCCCTATACTTATTACAGACCATTTCCCGAAATCCAATCACTAGCCGGCAGCAGAATAGACGGACTTTGGAAAAAAAAAAAAAAAACTTATGAATCACGTAGGACACGGCTGTTTTGTCACGGATGGATGTTTTGTTTGCGCGACGAGTTTGACATATATACGACGTCGGTGAAAAATATCGTTCGATTCAATCGATAATCCATAAAAAAAAAAAAAAATAGAAGAAAGAAACGATCACACGCTTTAGATTATACATGTACATATATTTACAGAAAACGAGTATTATAATATTTATATAATGCGCCGTTATTGGGGATATCCATTATGCTCGCTGGTAAATAATATGTCCGTGCGTGATACGACGACAGACGAAATTTTTAAAAAAAATTTTTTTTTGTACAAGCGCTGTATTTTTCAACGTATAAACAGTTAAATAATCATAGCTAACACGATTTGTCGTTGACGGGGACGAACCACCAATATGTAAAACATTTTACGTTTTTAGAGAACACGCATCCAAACGATTAATCTATTCTTTGCACATTGGGGAATTTTCAAAAACGTTTTAGAATCGGTTACCCGTGGAATATAATATTTTGATTTATAATTTATTCTATAGTGAAACTAGCATATCGTAGGGGATTTCATCATAAAATAGTTATTTTTTTTTTCCAGTGTCATCGCAAAACCTTATAATCATAAATTCGGCAAAAAATGAGGGGTTTGTTCCCGTCAACGATAATGTTACGACGCAAATATTATCTTGTTTCGCGTGTGAAATACTACAGGCAAAACCGATCGGTTATCACTGAAAAACAAAAGTTCGGCCAAACGCTTTTCCTTTTACTCCGACCATTGTTTGGTGCGTCGTTTTCATTTCCCGGCCAACTTTTACTTTCCGGCCTTACTTTTGTTTTCTACATTATAATTACAACAATATCATAATAACAGACGGTATAATATTCAGCAGCTGTTTTACAATCATCTAACGACTATTGTATTACATAGTATACTATTATAATACACAATGCACCCGCGTATTATGTTGCACCATTGATTATATAGTACTACTTCATGTTATATTTACTACTAAATAAATTAAATTAACAAAAAAAAAATAAAAAATACCCAATGAAGTCGAGCGGTGCATTAATTGGGTTTCCGTAGAGCCGAGGCGTATCCCACAAGGCCTACCTATTATTATTTTTATAATATACTATTGAGTGTAATTACTAAGGTATTCGTCGTATGCGCGCGTGGGTGCAATTACTTATTCGAATCTCGACAATGGAAACAACGAGTAAACTATATCACGTCTACATCACGGCAAGTTGTTGGACGGTTTTTTTTTTCTAGTATAGATCTTTACAAGAACACTTTTTAGTTACCAAAATATCCTAAAAGCATTTAAAAAGTATAAATTGTAATTATGTACATCCAGTTTACAAGCTTTTAGTATAGTCCATACTTTTTGAACATCTTGTGCAGTATTTTACTTTGTCCATAATCGACTAGATTGTTCAATAATAAAAAAATTGTACAGGTTTTTTTAACTTTTAGTGTATAGTATTGGGTACTGTGACACAGTAATTCAGTAACACAATAAATGGTCAGAATGATAAAAGTAAACAATTTTAGGAAGTTTAACTGCAATATAATAATTATTACACAATAATTCTGAACGTTGTTTCCGTACGATTATTTTATATAGGTAATAATTATATGTTTTGGAATGATTTTTGTGACTGTTGACTGGTTGTTTTAAAAACGTGAAGTGTCGCGGCTGTAGAACTTGTATAGTCTACACAAAGATCAGATGTATAATATGAAGGGTCTGATTTTATGAATACAAGTTGGTTAGGTTGGGTTGGAAGTGAAATTATTTTTTCTAGATTTCAGTTTTTATTTTTTAGAGAATACCTACTCATATCTGGTTAATAATAGTATATTTAACAACGCAACGGGGTCTTCTCGTTCTTTAAGCCTCGTTCGCCCCGGGATCGGTCTAATCTGGTCCTGCGAGTGGCACGAGTTTACGATCAATTTTTCGCATCGTAACGACGTGCGTACGCGTAAAAAACCAGCAACTAGAAATAGCTTGAAACAAAATTTCACTGTACACACAGCACATAGCATTTCACTATATAGACCTACAATTATTACAATTTATATTAATAACCACAATGTGTTATATTATACGCGCGTGATTCTCATCTCTGGAACGAAAACACCGTGCGATCATTTACCCGCCTGTTCGGTTTTTATCCGCGAGTGAGAATGGTAATAATGTACATATTTATAGCGATTAGTAATTGTGTGATTTTTTTTTTTTGTGGAGAAAAAAAGAGAGTTGTTGTACCTTTACGTTGTGTGTGCGCGCGCTCGTATGTTATGACTTATTATTATACGAGTATGAAAGAACGTACAATTTCTATTTAAATTTCGACGTACCTACGTGCGACTTTCCGATACGTCCTCGCAATTAATTAGGTACTGCTGACGCCCACAGCCATTTATAGTAACGTAGTAATTATTATAGTAGTAAACGTCCCGGGCTGTTGTGATCGGCGTAAAAAAAGTTTCGTTGAGAACGGTTTAGCTGATAATAAAATATAAAACGTTTGCATTATTATTTCGACAACCTTGTACATTCGTCTACGAACGCGTCTATCGTGTCTGAATATAATTTTTGTAATCGTAATATTATTTTATAATGTTATTGTTGTATGGTACCGGCTCGACGCGAAACGTCCTCCCGATCGGGTTTCTCAAAAAACTAAAATTTCGGTCGAATTCAGTAATACGTGTTACTCGTAGGTGGTCTAGTCACTTTCACCAATGCAACGTGTTTCTTTTGACGATGTGTGAAGATATAATAGAGCTGTATTAAAGTTTAATAAATATAGTGACACGGATTTCTTAAACTATTTTGACGAAAGTGCTCCAATTATTAATGACCCGACAGAATGAATAATATGATGAAACAATCACTGACTGTACGTAATTCATTATTAATTCAAATTTTAAAGAAATCAAAACAGAAAATGATCAAAATAACTTAATTTCCGATAGTGAGATAATTTGTGAATAAAGTGATGCTATCTTATATTAGCTTATTGTTAACATGCATTGATCTATGTTTAAACGAGATAAAGATAATTCGTTAACTGAATAGTTAATCCGGATGTACTGTCACTTTGCACGGTTGAAATACCAATATATTGTGGCTTTATCTGACGTTACCAGAGTTTAAATAATCAACATTAAAAATTCGCATTTTTTTTATGTTTAGTACCTATTTGGGTATGCATTGATAGCGTTTTTTGTGTTCAAATTGATACTAACAGAACATTTACCCGAAGTGAAATGGATTTAGAAAAATTTTCCTAGTTGTTTGAACATAAAATCAAAACAATGTGTTACCTATTATTAACCCAAATCATACTGCGATGTAAATACAAAAACGTATGTGATATTCTGCAAATCTAATCGCAACCGTCACCTAATTGTGTGTAGTATACCTATTTGTTTGGAACTGTAAAATTTACGGAGATGGCTTTTCTCGTAAACTTTATTCTTTTTATTTTTACACTTTGATTGTCCAGAAACGATACGTTCTTAATATAATAGTGTATTTTTCATTATAATTTTTATATTTTTTTTAGGTACCTATACTTTAAAATTATAGCCTCCATTTATCGTTCATTAGCTGACAGATAATTTTTCACTTTTGCGTGTACCTCTATTCGTTTACCGTAATCATCATTAACTGCACGGGATTTTACTGCAGTTATAAACTTTCAGTTATTCACTTTCTCGGAGGAAACAACTTGTAATATTACCAATACATTATAATGTATAAATCGTGCATAATATCGTTGATTAATTAATGTACATATTTATCTGTTTATTAATTAATGATAATAGTATACCTATTGCATGCAAATATATGTATATAATCGCTATTCGTGAGTATTATTATTGTTATTCCACACAAAATGGAAAAGTAACGCCGCGGATTGATGGTAGACGCGTGTAAATTAATCAACTGATTTGTTAAGATCACAAACGGTCGTGTTAGTAAAGGTTCGGCGATCAATCCGTCGTGATCGTGTACGTGTCCCACATTTGAAGCGCGCGCGGAGAAAGTTCTGCGAAGTCAAACGTACCGGTATCAAGGCCACGAACGAGAATACGAATATACTCTTGTCCGTTTATTAAATTGAATTCGCACCGTTTTAATAATTTATGAAAAAATACAAACAAACGACGCTGGAAGAGCTTCGATGAAAGCGAATTGTTTATTATATGATTATGTTTATTACGTATTGTTCAGCGTATACCTATCTAAAAGCTAAAATGACAAGTTTTTGCTTTCGAAAAAACGATTCTGAGCGTGCTCGGCAGTCTAATACGTTCTAGGAAAAACAAACACCGACTCAAATAAGTAGGTACCTAACCGTTGATTTTAGCAACAACTGACAGCTTATTTTTCAGCGTTTGCATTAATTAAAACTTTTAAACAAATTGAGAATACTTAATTTATGTTTGAAAAAAGTATCAAACGATTAGTGTTTAGACCAAAATATGCGCGTTTTATAGACAATTGCTATTTTCGCGTGGTTCGTTTCACAAATATATGTTATTTTCGTATTTTTAACTAAAAAAATCCTTACATAGCTAGGTAGTATAGGTATAACAATAGTCTTGCTGTATTTTTTTGGTAAATTTGGTTTTTTCCCAGGATGTAGTAGAAAACCGAGATCGTTGGGAATCGTGTTTTCGAATGCAATGATGTATCATTGTTTTCATGATACTTAATAATACGTTGGAGACTTCTAAGCCATTGATATCCACCCAAAGAAGTGATCCGCTCTGAAGCGTAGTCGCTACTCCAAACAACTTCTAACCCGACCTATAGAATTCACTCTATTTCTTTTCTTCTGCTCTTTTTTTTCTGTCAATACGATTCGCCATTCGTTCTTTATGTACTCGTAGTTATTTGTGCCAGAACACAGTATAATACCTACTGTTGCATATTTCAGTTTTTGAATTTTAATTTTCATCATTAAGCCTTCTCTGACTTCTGAATTCCGATTCAGGATATCGAACGTGCCGAATCAATGCGAGACTATAATTATTTATTGTAGATCTACTTTTAACGTAGATATACAGCCTTAAACCAAGTGGAAGAGACGATCGATCAATTTTAAGACATCACGCACAACGTTTTTGTAAGCAATTGACTAGCTTTTTCGAATAATAAATTAATAACGGATAACTAAAAACAAACATAATGACACAAAAGCATTAAAACTTACAAGTCCTAATTCGTACGCGTCTCGCATATTCTTTTTGTGTTAGGGACTGGCACACCGTTCGATTTATTTCGATCGATCTTGACCCAAAGCGGCAACGTCTGCACGTGCAATTACGAACGATTCACAAATGTATATGCGTATTAGGTATTGACAACATAATCGCATATCGGTAAATCGTATAGGTATCTGTAAAATATCGCCGTGATATAACAAATATACGGCTTGAGTAGACTAAATTGACTCTTGAGAATAATAGTTTTATACGTCTAACGAATACGACTATACTCGTAGGTACCTATTATACAGAAATTATCAATAATTTCAGTAGATATTGCAGATGAAATACGACATTTATATTGTTGAAAAAGCCGTACAAACGTGGCGAAACAATTATTGTCTCTTCCTTCATAAAAGAAAGAAAAAAGTTTACGGCTACGTTGGAAAATAATTATTCTAGAAATATTTGAAAATTTACATAATTCTTTAAAACATGAATTGATATTGCTTATGCGCTTGTAGGTGTATATAGTGGTTTACAACTTAGCTACAATATGATCAACATTATTGTAAAAAAATGTATACGTGAAAATAGGAATATTATGCACAAAATCTTTATAATAATAATAATGATCCAACGGTACATAGGTATTACGTGGGTTGTGGGTGTGTTAAGAATTAATATTAATCATCGTTGTTAAATCAAATACTGTGTAGCAATAGTGTATAAATAATATAGACTTATGTGTGTACAATTTTATGTTTGACATGATATAACGTTTCGAGTATTTATCATATGTAACTACGTTAAGAAAAAAAGAAACAAAGGTACCTGTATATAATTATTGTTCTAACTAAATTTCCAATTGATTTTTTGAAAAAAAAAAAAAAGACGAAAATGGTTAGTGAGAAAAAAAAGCACTGGTTCTAATATATACACCCTTATGCACTGTTCATAATATCGGTCGAATTAGTTGTTGAGCTTATCTTATGGAACTCTTAAAACATCTAAATTGAAGAAATCGGCCTGTTTCGAATGTTTTTTGTAGTCCAGCTATTTATACAAACTGAATATTGACGCAAAACTAGCCTCGCGCTAAAATGGTTGAAACTTTGGCTCAGCCGTACCTATTGTTTGTATGCTCAGTGCTTATCATTACATATGACGTGAATTGTAGTCATATCAAGCGTGTTTTAAATTCCATTTAATCATTTATATATTGGTTTTTAAAACCGAAAGCTCTTTGGCTTGCTTAACGTTCAAATAACCTAAACGCTTACAACACGTCTACACTGTACGAAGCGCGTGTAGTGTACATAGTTATACTATAGTTAACATAAAATAATAATAATAATCGGTCTTTAACATCACAATATTACAATTGATTGCGTTGTCGAATTTTCTCTGTACATTGTATTATTATTAGGCGTACTCAACGCGTAAGCACTTCGAAACGGTATTATATAACGCGTCTATACTATGGTTCTCGCGGAACTTTCGACCAGTCGCGTAGCCGGACACCAATAACGATTAATCTACGTCCGTCTTTTGGATACGCCAGGCGATTTCAAATTTGCTAGATTTCTTTCGCGGTTTGGAGATCTGCTGCAGATAATTATGCGCTCGTCGCATATAAACACAACGTACATCGGTATTTACTTCGAGGAGAAGAAGGACGAGTTTTGCGGCAATCACACGTTATATTATGTTATTATAATGCGTACTTTCGAATGGTGATACGCGTAGGTATATACAATTTAACGTAATAAAAACAAAACTTTTTTTTCATCAACTAGTAATTGGAAAGGAAACGGCGAAATATAGCGAAATAGTTTGCGCGATACCGTTCGACACCAGTCGCGTTTTCACGTTTGCCGCGCGACGAGATCGGCACTATAAAACCGGTGTGGTAAAAATCTTCGCGGGGCAAATCCGTGGCGCGTCGTAACACGAAATCGTAATCGGAAAATGTCAACTACACGTAATGCTGAAACGTATTTTGACGTTAATTATAAAATCGTGTTTTGAAGAAGACGAAGAAAACGTTAGGAACACACGGTCGGTGTAGGTAATAATAATTATGGTACATTCTTCAAGCTGGTTACGCGATATGTCGTACACAATATACATTGCAGACAAGACGCGGTGTGTGTGTCCTCCGGTGCCGTGTGTTTACCCGATTTGAAATTCGAAAGTGCTTTAGAGAAATTACGGTACCGGAACATATAATAATACAATTATGACGAACACCGATGTCTATTATATAGCTGTTGTCGATGACCGACGCGTGATCATCGAATCTACTTCCGGAGATACGTTCCGGTAAGTTTTATTCCCTTGCAATAGTTTTTATAAGATTCGCATTCCATTCCGCGATCGTTTTTCAACTCGCGAAGAAAAAAAAACTGTAATCATAACAACGCGATCATCGTGATTAAAATGTTTTTTTATCGATGTGCTATCGTATAATATGAAAAAAATAGAAGACACAAAAATACAAACTGAGATCTCAACTAAAATTGAAAAACTGGTCGACTTTAGTCGAAATATTGTGTGCGAACGTCGGTGAATAATCTCGAGCCTCGGTGAACACAACTATTTTTTTCTGGTACATTATACACTGCACTTCACGGGCTTCTAACTTCGCTTTAGCGGCATTGTCCTATAATCGTATATTATCCATATTGTTATGTACATTTACTTAAGCGTAAATTACCTAACATAAAACATACGAGTGCTGTTAGTTCCTGCACGTGTAATAGTTACTGCACTTCAGAGTGAGTGAAAATTCGTGTTACGAACATGACGCTCTTTGACGACCACTAAAGATCTATAAACGCAATTTTCCCGGTGTACACGCCGTTTTTGTGGGCACAAAAAAAGTTTTTTTTTTTCTTCAAAATTTTAAAATATCCTTATGTTGTATCTACCGACTTAAACGTACTAAATAGTTATAGCATGTAAATCGAAAGATACGGCTCGACTCGATTCGGACACGTCTATGCAATCTACAAAAATTGTTCAACCGTGTCCTTAAGAACACTCTAGATGCCCCTGAACTCGTCGTGTCCAGTTTAAAGTCCCTATTCGTGCCACACGAAGCCGAGTTCAGCTCTAATACGCCATTCTAACAAAATATGTAGGTATTTTAATTATTGTCGTTGTTGTTTAATATCATTGTGTAACGTATACCCTGCACGCAGAACGATGTACACATCATAATGGAATATTGGGTCCGAAATACCGAATCATTCGGATTCCTTATTAGTTATATTGAATTATTCGAATGCCCTTGCCGGAGGCGAGCCGTGCGGTGACGATTGCGTTGCGTACCTACCTATAAAATATATACGAAATATATACAACGAAACACGAAGAGTACATGGGTTTAGATATATATGTTTAGAAATAATTATTCTTTTGTTTTTCCGTCTAGGACCGATTAAAAGTGGTCGGCCCGGCGTGGGAACGCCGATCTCAGTTTTACCCTGCGTATTATAATATAATAATAGTGTTATTTTGTACCGTGTAACACTACAACAGTGCACTATAAAATGCACAGCTACAAAGAAATTTTATTTTCATTCGGACACCGCTCGGAACCGTGCTGGTTCGTTTTGAACAGTCGATTTACACGCATCGTAGCAACAGTATAAATATATATTATAATGACGACGTGCGATTTAGAAAACGCGGTGAAACGCGCATTGTTTTCTCGAATTTATAATATTATAATAGTACGTATACTCGCACTTTCCGGACTTGTGATCGCCGTGTATTTAGGGCACGTATAATTTGAGGGGGGTTATAATACTTTTGGCGAGATCCTTCGGGTGAGACCGTTTTCCGCGAAAATAATATAAAAGATTCCCTTTACCGCCAAATAAAAAACACCTACCACCCTACAGCCTAGTATTTGTCATCCGTGGAAAACCGTAAGTTAAAAATATTATTCGAAATTTAAAAAACATAAATGTACAAAAAACTATCTATTGAAATACCTAACCCCCAAGTTGGTTGCATCGCTTAATAAAATATGTGTTTATTTTGTTGAACATAATTTTTAAAAGCACACGATACAACCATTTGGCGGAAGCGAGAAATTGATTTTTTTTCAGAATTCGGCGGAAAAGGGTATCGCGACCTTTTTACGGCGATCGAATTGTGAAAACTTATTCGAATTTGAAAAATCGTCTTTTGGTTCTCGCTTCTAATGATTTAACTCGTATCGGTGTTGCTAAACTTGCCGGAAAATCGCGAAAAACGATGTTTTCATTAATAAAATGTACCGGCGTGGCCCAAGATTAAAGTAACGATTCCCCGCAAAAGTCTAATACACGTGCAGTCTCTTATAGTTATAATAAATAATCACGAGTTCGGAACCGCATTTTCAGTACGAAAATTTGGAAAAATATAACCGCATCGGGAAACAGCCGCGACCCGTCGTCGTCTGCATGGTCACGCGCCGCGAACTTTCGCGCGAGACTCTCGCCTCCGACGGATTATCGAACGGATTTTCGTTGAAATTTACTCGTTTTCGCGCAAAAAACCGTGTAAAACGTCTTCGTCTCCACGCGCACACTCGCGGCTGCTCTATGCGTCACGGTCGTAATAATATGGGTAATGCGTGTGATGGTTACGCAAAAAAAAAAAAAACGAGAAAAAAAAAAACAATCATAATATACTGTAAAATATTCGAACTGTTACGGCTGTTACGACGCTGTTCAGACCGTGGTGTACATCGCCGTGGAGAACGCGTTTTCTAATGAGAAAAAAAAAAGAAAGAAAAACGATCTACGAATAGTTACACATATTTTATACGTGATCACGCGTAATCCTTGGCTCGCACGCTGCGCTCGTGGCAAACGTATCTGCGGTATATAGAGTCACTGACATCGGTTTAATCCCGGTAAGTATACAGGGCGTTCATTAAGCGTCCTCTAAAGCGTACCGGGCGTAGCTCGAGTCAAAAGTTGTGGGACGGTGCTAAAGTAAATTGTATTTGAGTATACAACGTGAACATTCCACTGATTTCCACAAAATTATCCACTCGTCGCGCGCTAATTTACAAACGTGGATATGAAATTAATTCGTCAAAAGTCGTCGTCTTTGCAAACGACTCTGCGGATTTAACGTTCACTCTGTATACATCACCGGGTAGCATAATGAGTATAGTGGTTTGTTTTTCGTTTGCGCGGGGGGACTCGCCGCGTATAAAATCCGTATAGTACAGGCGGCACGTGCGTTATGTCGTTGTTCGCGCGCGGAGAACCGGTGAAAATATCAGACGGACAGAGAGAGAGATTCGGTAAGAGAAATTTTCCACGGTGAGACGAACGGCTTTTTTTTTCCAATCGAATTTTTCGGAAAAAATTAAACAATCCGATTAAAACGCGATCTGCGCGGTACGACGCGTCGGAGTTAAAATCTGCACGATGATGTATTACACGTAACGTCTGGAGCGGAATGAATTCGATTAATCGTGTTATCCACGATAATCACTATCTTCAGCGCTTAAAGTTTATCGCGTACAAAGCGATTGCGGTGAAGTCGGGATAGTTTAAATTTTCGTATTTTTGTTTTTTTTAGTGCATTCGAGAGCATATCATAGCGACTATGTTATATTTTTCGCAAAACCTCGCAGTACCCATTGTTCAACAGCATTTTCGTCATTCCGCTACTTTGAAATGCGATTTTTATTTTCGTAAACAAAGTTATAGTTTGGTCTCTTTTTGGAAAAGATCTCTCTGATCGATGATACCTGCAACTTTATAACTCCTATACGCTTTCGCAAGCATCGTAACATTATGATACGTTATAATATCTCCGTCATCGTCGTTACACTGCAAAATACCTTCCGGCCGTTCGTTCGTGTCTAATTAAGTCGCATTTGAAAAAAAAAGAAAAGAAAAACGCGCGGTCTGCAAAACAATAGAAAATAAAATATAAGCCCTTCGCGCGTTTGTGCGGTAAGCGGCTTTGGCGGGTGCTGCACGACTCGGGATTTGCGCGTGTGGGTTTATCGTTTTAGCCTTGTGTCACGAAACAAACTCGTTTCGGCCGTAAAACGCAAAAACGAATCCATAGTGAACAATAACCGATTTCGAGGTGTGTGTGTTATGCTATGTTTTTATTTTTTCTTTGTTTTTGTCGCCGTCATCCGAACACGGCCTCCGCGCGGAATCGTGCAACGGTCGTCAATAATACACGGATGTGAACCAGCGGCGTGAAAAAAAAACATTTTAAAAACGTATTCAAACGTCAAAATACTGCGCCTACTACTCCTCGGCATTCCGAGCGTTTCCAGTGAAACAGCCGTCGGGTCAAACGACCGCGAATTTACGCCTGTACGTTCAAAACAAACGCTTAAATTACCTATAAACGTTCATTCGACGTTCCCGTCTAAATTCACATTTAAAAATATCGCGTATTATACTATCACGATTATGTTATCGTGATGTTACAGTGTAAACCTCTTTAAGCCGTACAAATCACTTTATAACCGAAATGTTCAGTTTTATTTTTCTGCGACGGCGAAAGAAGTTTTTTGCTAGAATACTCGTTTTGAGCGCCTACGCACATTTACAACACGTTATTATATCGCGGTGGGCGCGATGTACGCGAATCGCGCCAAAAATTAAAGTACGGTAAAAAGAGTTCAACTCCGTTCACGTGTTCGAGTTTGGACACGCGCACGAGTTCCTAAATTAAAATGCTCGGTGAATCCGTGTGTTCGACAAGCCGATTATTATTTCGTTTTAACCATTAACAGGTTCGCCGATTGAAATGTAAAAAAATGTAAAATAAATGAAAAAAGAAAATTTTTTTCTTTTCCCTGTCGATGTTTTTACACGCAGTATACCTGTAGTGTCAGTAATTAACTGTGCACGGACAGGAATATCTATAACATTGGTTACATATTATTCATCGCGACGACGAGATCAACACCGAAAACGTATTGTTTTTACGCGCGATCGACGCCACTCGTCGGATTTTTCGTGTAAAAAAACAAAAAAATTTTTGATTCAGCGTAGAAATCCGCGCGTGAAATTCGTACGGACACTTTCGTTTTTTCGGACACACGCTGCAAGTGTCGAATTTCGCGCGCGTCTCGGTGTGCGTATAAATAATTCAAACCAGGAAGAAGATTATGTACACGCAATTATTGTAAATTGACGCACGTTCGCGCGCATATGAGCAAGCAACCGTGCAACGATAATTGAAAGTTGATCCGCAAACCACCAGTGTATACGGAAAACAACACAAACAGAACGGTTTACGAGCTGTTGTTGTTGTTATTTACAATTTTTACGCCGAGTACGTGTACGTACTATTTTACCTGCGTCTGTATAACGACGGAATAAAAATATGATGTTCAACCGTAGTCGGCGGGTTATGTAAAAAGGCAGAAATATATTAATATTATTAGTACGTAACGTGTAATTTTTCGTGCGCGCAAATGAAACGGACACCGACGAAGTATATTACGGGCGCAGTGACGTAATAATTCACCGAGAAAAAAATAAAAAACCACTCTGTATTTCTAGTTAGAAAACGATATTCTACAGGCGCGTTGCAGCTTAGATGTGATCGAGATGTCCGGATAAATAATAATTATAAACATAGATTGTGTAAAATAATAATTATAAACATAGATTGTGTAAAAATAGGGTTTTGTCTTACGTCTTTTGCTTTAATATTATCATGTCGAATAGTTGGAAATGAAAAAAAAAAACATTTCGATGTACAGACGATTTTATATTGCGTTTTGGTTTTTTACCCCGTGTACCGTGCGTGTAAGTCGATCCGTCTAAAACCGTCATAAGTGTAGTGCGCATAACAACAGTCCCTAATTTTGCAGACAAACGATTTTCGTTAGACAATATTTGATTTCCGAAGCGGATGATCTTTTTTTTTTGTAATAATACCGTTTTGTTTACAGAAAAAAATGAATGATGCATTCGGAGGCTCTGGTGTGGTTGACAACGGGAATCGGCGGCCCGCTGTCCGTGGTGTGGCTGTGCTGGGCGATACTCGTGCTGTGGTTCGGCCGCGGCCAATGGCGGCCGTCGGACCCGCTGCTCGTGGCGCTGCTGGCTGAGGCGATCGCCAAACAGGCTGCCGGGTCCGCCGGATCGGCGCTGTCGCTGTTCCGGCCGGACGAGCCGGCGCTGTGCAGCGCGGTGCAGTGGCTGTGGACGGCCGCGCACACCATGCAGGCCGGCACGCTGGCCTCGCTGGCCCTGATGTCCGGGCTGCGGCGCAAGAAGCGCGCGGTGACCGCCGGCGGCCGTCCGCTGCTCCTGTACCACCTGGCCAGCCTGTCGGCGGTGAGCGCGTGCGTGGCCGCCGCCGCGCTCATCGCTCAGACGGACCCGTGCGCGCCGCCGTCGGACCGCCGGTACGCCGTGTTCTCGCTGGTGCTGCACGCCTGTCTGGCCCTGGTGGCCGCCGCGTCCACCGCGTTCGGCTGCGCCGGCCGCCGGAAGGGACCCGACCCGCTGCTGGTCAGCTCGTCGTCCGACCTGTCGTCGTGCATGTCCGAGATATCCACCGTGTCGAGCTGCGGCCGGGCCGCCGGCATACGGCACAGCGTCAGCGACTGCAGCGACCGCACCGCGGTGACGTGCACGACCTCGGCCACGGGCGGCGGGTACCGGAGCGACTGCGGCGCGCTGGTGCACGATCTGCTCCGACTGCCCGCGGCCGGCGGCGCGCCGCCCTTGACGTTTCTGAACGGCGCGCCGAAAGCGCTGCTCCAACAACACCACGCGGCCGCCGCCGCCGCCGACGACGATCACTGCGCGCTGCAACGGCGGGTGCAGGACGAGACCAAGCGGCTCATCGACTCCGGCACGTTGCTCACGAGCAGCGACCGGGACAGTTACGCCGCGTCCACCATCCGCGGCCCGTACCGGTACGGCGGCGGCCTCGGTTCCCGGTTCTTGCCGTCCACCGCGGCGTCCGTGTCCGTCTCGTCGACCAACAGCCGCGTCCCGTGTCTGGCCAAACGCGTGTCCCTCGTCCAGGACGTGCGCATCGGTTACGTGGCCGCCATACTGTTCATGTGCTACTTCGTCGACCACTTGCCCGTGCTGGTAAGTCGTAAACGATACGTGGTTTTGTCAACAAAACTGCAGTTGACTGACGAAACGATATAACGGATTCGGCTTCAAAAATACGCATTTTCTTTTTTGACAGTCATTTAAGTTTTGTACTTGTATAGCAGGTTTTGATGGTAGGTACGACGAAGAGTAAATGTGAGTAAAGTTTCTATATGATACGCGTCATTTAACATTGCACCTAACCTAAATTTTATGCGAGACTATAGTTCGATTAAAAATTCGATTTCATCATCTAAGTACAGAAATATTATGACGTTATAATTTGTTTTAATTAAATTGACTAATCGTCTGCAGCTATTCTTCGAGACCGCGATTTTGAGGACATTTTTTTGATACCTAAAATGTCATGGGTTCAATTTACGTGGGAGGATCCGTTTTTACACGGATTTGTTTGTAACAATTATAATGTTGAAGGTAGGTTTTTAAATTATCGTATGTTTTGCGAAAAAATACGAAATTCCTAGAAAATCTTTTCACGGTCTTTTCGTGTCAGTCTTCCCATAACGATCTTTATATTATTTTTGTAACATTATAGTAGTAACGGAATAAAAATACACATTTATAATAACCTGAAGCTGCACGCGTGTATATTCGTCCTGAAAACAATGGCGAGCACGATGTATTATCGTGTTAGTAACGTATGATAATGGAACTCGAACAGGAAATTCACTGAATTAACGAATAGGAAAAAAAAAAAAAACGTTTTAAAATTCTCGTCACGTTCATCACGTGCTCGTTTTTTGCGATCGACACAGTGACTTTCTTTTATTCTTTCCTTTTGATACACCGGAGTAACGTATTTTTTTTTTTTACAAAATAATAGTGTTCGTTGCTCGTGTGTACACACAGTAATAGTTGTTGGTATCATAATAACAAAACGTGTGAAAATCGCATCAGCTTAGAAAAATGAAAAAAACGTTGTATTAACAGTGAATATTTTCTATGGGAAAAATGATATTTTTCATTTCTCGTTTCTCTCAGATCGAATTTTATTTCGTATTTTGTAGGCGAATTTAATCTCATCATCTGTACGTTCGAAACAATTGGAAGAAACCTCTGAAAAAATATCATCACAGTTGTATATACTACATAATTTCGTTTTCCTATTTCGGTCTAAAACTCTATAATATCATAGTCATCAAAACTGCGCATTATGCTGATGAACTGAACAGACGGTTAAAATTGAATTTTTAAAACCAAAAATTAATAATTATCTATGAGGTTATAAAATTGGCTTTTAATTTTTATAATCGTTGTGATTTGAAGACAAGTTCCTGGAGAGACCAAGTATAAAATGGTATAAATGACCCCTGGAAGCATACAGTTTTCCATTGGATTGTTAAAGTATTAATTGTAAATTTGTAAATTAAGTACGAAAAAATCGGTCGTTTTACCGTCGTCGAAAACTGCGCATATTGGTGCACTTTTAAGAACACGATTTGACCAATCAATGAAAAATATAAAACAAAACGCACATTTTCTTTTGCGTGCTCCAATTGATCGCTGCAAACCGCACGAATGTCGAAAACGTCGCGTTCGTATCGCTCGTTCCAATGCGGTCGACTGTCCGGACGGTTGAAATCAATAACAATCGTAATAAACAAACGGAACGAGCGCAAAAAAATGAAACCTGGTTTATAGGATCATGTTTTTTAAATTACATTTTTACACTTTTGCCGACGAGTGTACAAATATAACAACGCCAGACCAGACACCTTCTCCGTCACTGCAGTTTACTGTCGTTGTGCAATGTGTTTCGAATCCAACTGTGAAAACCCGACGCCAACGGCGAATCCAAAAGAAAAGTGTTTTCCCTTATCCCGTTCAGCACGCGAATTCCGCACGACTTTGCATATTTACATTCGAGATCGATCGGATTTGCTGGTGCAGTGCAGTTCGGTTTTCGTTATTGTTATAGTATAACGTTTTCACAAGCAAACTTATTTTTTCGTCAAAACCACATCGACGCTGCTCTAGGATTTTCGGATTCTGTTTTTGAAAACGACTCAAGTAAAAATGGCCGTCCTGTTGTAGAGTTTTGCTTATAGTTCGTCACACAAAACTGTTGTGAGAATAATTTCAATACACCTATTTTTTCGCTATATTCTTAAAACTTAAAACATGAAAAATATATTCCCAGACGTACCTACCTAATCACGCGTTATTAGTTTACCGCGAGTGTCGCCCGATCGTAATGATTGGATTTTCTTAGGATATTTTATTTTATGCGATTCTTACGATTGAAAAATTTCTGTATCTCTAACCAGCTGTATTGTTCCACGAGACATTGCCAATTATTACGTCGCTGCAGATTGTGTATTCGTTCGTGGTTATTGTATGTGGTTTTCGGTCGCGTCGAGATTGAAAACCGAGACTTGATATTATATCGCCACGAGAAAGAACCGCGTTTATATTATGAAAATGTTTAGTTTAAAAAGTACTTACCTGGCAAGCGTGCATGCTATTTGCCGGTATGTGTGGGGTCCTGCAACTGTTTTTGAGTTGAAATTATTAATCGTTCGTTATAATAACTATTTACCAATGTGTAGTTGGCACGAGAGTGTTGTTCGTGTCGTGGGTACATCAATTATAGTGGTCCGTAAACGGCGAATACAATACTATATAAAAACAAAAAACACATAAATAAACCGTAATGACGAAAACACCGCGTGTACAGAGAACATCGATATTTGTTTATATCAAAACAAATAGGCCAAGAAACGTGCCAATATACGCGAACATTAAAATATATTATATTTAAGGACGCACACTTCGCAAGAGCAGAGTGGTGGATTAGCGCGGGGAAAAAAATTGGAAAACATCTTCTATCTATTCCGATTTTTTTTATAGGCAATAGTTATTGTGAAACTTTACAAGCCCGTAATGACAGTTAAGTACCTAACCTTATTTTATGTAACCGCAATGCACATTTTTTAATTTTTTTTTTATTTATGTAACGTCGAGCGAGAATTATACAGTATTATTTCATTTTTTTCCCGCGGGCGTGCCGTGAACAATACCATAATACCTATACACCAATTTATTTCGGCCCGCTATTCTCGTTATTATAGTCTGTGTACAACAATCATCAATATTTTTTATGAAATCCGTCTAGTACGGCCGAGATGTCTGTCTATGACGGTTAAAAAATAAAAGCATTCGGGCGTACAAAAGAAGAAATTATTTGTGAAAAAAAAAAATCTTGGAAACGTTCAACAAGTGGAACAATATCAGTGTTGATCTGTAATCAGTGCGACGTCAATGTACATATTATTCAAAGTTCATTCTCCAGCTGCTGCGTAAACTATACAAACGAGTGTTTAATAAACACTGTTTACACTATAGGTACATTCGTTTGAGGAATTTCAAACGCCTTCGGTGTGTTTTTTAATATTTTATATGCAAATAAAAACTCGAACGTATACGATAAGCTTATTATTTTCGTCGAAATTCCGACGAACAATGGCGTTCTGCATCACGCCGTAGTCGATTTCACCCACGTCGCGCGTAGATACCTACTCCATTCAAAACGTTTTCGTCCGTTCGCGCCGCCTACACGTCCGACGTCATAATATTTGAAAAATTGACGTAGAAAAAAAAAAAACACTTTAGTTGCTTCGGTTCGGGTTTTAGACGAAGAAAAAAAAAAGAAACACTTATCTTTGTCTACGATCGTCATCGGAGTTCAAGGCATTATCATGCTCGAGCGTTCCACATTACGAATATCCATACGTGTAGTCCTAATCCTTTATTTTCCTGTATGTGACTGTGGCGCATTGCAGCTGTTCCCGATAAACCCTCACGGATTTGAGGACTGGTCCAGTATAAGTAGGATCTCCACTTCGAGTTCGTTGAACCAGAACGACGGGTTTCCCATTCTTCGTCCTCGAAAAAGTATATTTTTATGCGACTCAATCGTTCGTTTTACTTTGTGACGGCTTTTGCATGCATCCTTGTGTCGAGCGAGTCGAAGAAAATGTTTATATGTATACATGCCTAGACCCGTCCGCAGACAACTGTCGAGTTTCGGTTCGACGACACGTTTCGTACATTATGGATCTATAAGAACTTTGTTCATCAATAACCATCAAAATCGTTTTCGTTAAAACGAAAAAAATATGTATTTTGGTTTGATTTTCAAAAACTTGTTTGGAGGATTGCGATAGCGAAGAAAAGGATGTGATTTCTCTTTAAAATATTCTTGCAAAATATTACCGAATCAGAATATTATGTTGTTGTTTTCCACTCCGCGTACAAATATGTTATCGGGCTGGTGCGTTATGAGCCATTTCTATTCTAGTCGGTCTATGTAGAATCGTGCGCGAACGTTGCGTACGTCATCTTTGTCCGAGATCGTCTTCACGTTACATTACAATCCGTTACGAAAAAAAAAAAAATCCATGTAATCCTATTTTATTCGGTTGCTATTCGGCGGGTTAGGCATGCGCTGAGTGTGCTCATTTTTTTTTATAAAAAAAAAACAAATACTAAAATGTCATTTCTTAAGCATCACAAAGCTTGATAAATTCTTCTAGCAGCTAGGATTTGTGGTTGCTCGAATTTAAAACGCGGTTCGTAGGTACGTAGGTTCGTAGTAAATAAACTTTGTTTTTTTTTTTTTTAATATTGCTGCTAAGTTGTTTGATTTTATTTTATGTTAAAAAAATTATCTAATGTCGTTTTAAATATTTGTACCTATATTCAATATTTTAGCGATACAACAACAACCAGGTTTTTTCATCGGCTCATACATTCGATTCGTTGCATGGTTTTTTTCAAAAAAATATGGATTTAGTCTGTGAAATGTACGATACTTATTCCAACCGGACTTATTCCTATGTATACGCACTGCCGCATCGGTTAAGTAGGTTTTTACGTGAACGTTTTTTAGATTCGTTTTTTTTTTTTGTCTGTAAATTATTTTCCTGTACAGTTGTTGCGTCAACGATTGATAACAATGATAGAATGCTATTTAAAATTATGTGTACTAAACACTAACGGCAACGATTATTTTCACAACAATGTGCGTTACTCTATTTAGTGCAGCCAGACGATTGTCCGTCGCGTGTGTGCGACCCGTAAAGTTCTGGATCGCCTCGTCATGCCTCGTCAAAAAACTGAAAACTTCCTCTTTTTATCCCTCTCTATTTTTCTATTACTCGGCTGTTTGTTTATTTTAATTTTTTTTTTTTCCATAGCTGTTTGACTAACGCACAGTGTAATAAACTTTTATTCTATGCTCGGCGTACACATTTCGTGCAAATTTTTCGTTACTGTATACAATAATTAATACGATTGTTTTACTATCCGCCGATCATCAATCTCAGAACACGGTAGTTATGATACAAAAAAAATATATATAAAATAATGATAATTTCCAATTATTTGATATCTATATATCTTTAGGAGATCATGTTATTGAAAATTCTAGATTATCGCTTCTTCACGGACACGTACGAACTATTCTGTCGTTTTTATTTTTTTTTTCCATTTAATCAACACCGATGTGAAACGTGTTTGAAAACTTTATATAGGTACCTACTGTATGTACCAATTTTCATAGCTCAACGTCTCGGTTCGATATATACATAGCTCGGTACTGTAAGCACTTGATGTAAGACTCAGCGGTTCGAAGACCACGAATTTTCCTGAATTTTGATCGTTACTGAAGTGTCATTATACTGTGTATTCTCTTTTATTATTTACACTACAATAACATATTTTACAACCATTTCATTCCTGCCGTCAGCGGTTATTTTATCTATACGCGCAAGCATATATTTACTCTAAACAATGCGTTCGGCGGTTTTATTTTTATCGACCGACTTGTTATTTTCGCTCTGGCCCTTCTGGTTTTTGCAGATCGCGGTTATGTAGGTAACCGTGAACCGTAACGAACGGTGTACCTAAACATTTAAAGAGTTTCGGAAAACGACGATTTTTGCCAAACGGCCATTGTAATGCACCCGAATTACATAATCGGAGGATAAACGTACAACAACAACAATGATAATAATATCGTAACGACCGGCTATATACATCACGGCTATTTTCTCGCGCACCGATCTATATATTTTAAATCTGCTTGCTCGCGGACACGTGACGGCGAATTAATTTTTTTTGTTTCCATCGCGCGACATTTTGACCGGATTTCCTATTTGCGGGCTATATATATATGTTACGCTGTTCACCGTTATCCTACTGAGCGCTACAGCTGGTTTCGGACGTATACATCGTAGTAAATACTATAAATTATACGGAACCAATCGTATATATCTTCATCAAATTTCTGTCCATTTTTAAAACAATATCTACATTTTTATATTCTACGTATAAGACATTATCAAGGGGGGCTTAGTTCTTTCATTTCAGATTTTAAGGGGACTAAGTCACCTCGAGCCCTTCCAGTTTCCGCCTATGTGTAAGACTACGGGGATTTGTTGTAGCTCCCCAAAAACAAATGTGTTCGTCGTGAGAATATTGGACCATCCGATACTTATACGTATATGTTGTGAAATTAACGACAGCGAATTATAATCCCGATTTTACACAGAGTATGTGTCCACCGCGTTTTGAGAAATTATGTTGTGTCACGATAGTCACAGAAATCAGTGTTTTTTAATGTAAAAATATTTTTTCCAAATAAATTTTCAAACTTAGATACATAAAATGTGATTTATCTGCACAGCGCGTTGTATTGTGTGGTCGAAATCGTGTTGTTTTTGTTTCGGCTGTTTAGAAAAGTTGGTTTATGCGCATGTATTGTGTTTTTTTTCAACCCACTTTGAAAACATGGGCGACTAAAAGGAATGAAACGTCTCATTTAAATTTCATTACAGCAAGAATTCGCTTATGATTTTGTCTAATCGTACGTGCCCGCAAAACCATTCGAGTTCTCTAGAAATTTACGTATCGTCGAGCGTCTGTTAAAATTCGTTTACAACTTCATATCCAGGTTACTGCGGCATACGTATTCAAAACCGAGACTACGTTCGAGTATACCGTTTATTCATTCAAGTTTTTTCGACTCGTTAATAGGATCACTCGTGACCGGCTATAAAATATCGTATCGGTAAACGCGTGTTCGATACATACAGCCGTTTCCTACAACACCTCTTTCGATACATAATGTTTTATACTCGTCTCAAAAACTAGTTCAGCCAGACAATTTTTCAATGATAATATGTCTTCGGCACTGATGTCTACCGTCGTCGTAACCGGAATGTATATATTATTATAATTAAGTGCAATATATATACGTACCTATATAAACGCGTGTCAAAACCGGATGGCTAAGAATGCAGATAACCACCCGCCTGTGCACCCTGTATTCGTACGTATTCCATGTATAAATACGACGGTACTCACTACTTTTGATCGGATGACGACGGAACACTTTGCCGCGGGAAAATTGAAATCCGAATGCCGTCGTCGCATACGTTCTGTTCAAACGTCTCGTCGTCGGACCTGTCGCCCGAAACCTTATTTCAATTTTATCCACGGCTTTTACTACATCAGCAAACAGCGGAAATTTTTAGAAAACACTATATATATAATATTCTTATAATCTATCGTGAAACTGTATAGTAATATTATAATACGATCTCGAGAGTTTTCCTGAGAAAATATTCCGTCTCAACTATCGAACTCGATTCACGATAATATTGTGTGTTACCTGCTCGTACAAATAGCGTTTTGATCTTGTACACAGACTGATTGTTGAAGATTCTGATTTCCCGCAGTTTTATTCTCGTTATTTTGCAGGCAAGCATCATCGCAGTTAAACTTAATCCCGTCACGCCGAACTGTAATTTAATAGCGGATAATTGTTTTGTAATTTACGGTAAAATTTCCGCGGGGCCCGCCGAAGGCGTGTGTAGCTTTTTTATTGTTATCCCAGCAGCTCTCTGTCGGCGGCTTTTTAGACCTGATCGCCGGTAGTGTGTCTGTATCATCACGCTATAATGAAAATAATGGCACTCGTTTTTCGATCCGGAGGCCATCCATCCGTATAATACGCGTTGGCCCACTGACAACACGACGGACATCGGGTGAGGTCGACGATTGATCGTTTCTCACGCGTGACGCGTGTAATTTTACGATCACAATAATAATGTCTACAGTAGCAAATAAATCGTAATTACAGAATTCGTATGGAAGTTGTTTGAGATGTTCCAAATGAACGTTTTTTTTGGGAAAAATGCGAGAAGAGAGAGAAAAAACTCAAATTAAGAACGAAATAAACAGCTGTGATCTTATATGTTGAAGGTGGTTCTATACAACGACGCATCTCTAAGAGAAAAAGAAATAACTAAATACTCACGAAAAACGTTTACTAGCAAACAATATTGACGATGTACAATGGAAAAACTATTGAGAGTAATGTTGGGGTTTTTTTTTTTGTCAAACACGTTCATCCAATATCACAGATTTTCGTTTAAAATTTCTAAAAACTATAATTCATGTAAAATTTTAGATCTTTTTCTGTGTTTAAACAATTTTTGACTAGTGTATTTCCAATCCTTACTTCATTGGACGACACGTACGACACAATATAACCTATAGATTTATTTTATACGAGGTCAAAACACACGTTCAAGTGTGCGACATATTACGGAGATGTGGTTAACCAATTTACTGGATTTCTGGTTTAAATTTTTTACTTCCGACGAGTAGGTACCAAACTCGAAAACCCGTTTTGCGTGCCCGCTGCTGGATGGACCGTGATATGTGTCAGTACATTACCATGTTACTCGGCGCTTCCAATTACGAGTATAGGTATCGACAGGTGCAGTTGTTGTTTATTTTTATTCTTAGCAGACAACGCCAACATACTACCTCAATATTTTATGCAAATTTATAGCGAGTTTCCAATACAGCGTGTAGGTTATACACCGTGTAAAACTCGATGATTTTCGTGGTTGTTCCCAAATCACAAGGACGCCTCGGGCGGCGAAGTTTCTGACCTCGATTCCTGCAAACATAGAGTGGTCTCCGCATCGTCGCGGGTAACTTACCGTAAACGGCCCATCTCACGGCGCGTCAAGTTTATATTTCGCTATTATTACTTTTATTGTTTCCTTCTCGGTGTTTCGTTTGTTTTTCGACGCGATTTTTTTCGTCCTGAATTTTTCCCCTTCGACCGCACGAGTACGCGGCCCATTTTTGATACGCGCGCGTCCGCTGCATAACTGTACACTCGTCAATTATTATTATTATTCGCATTTGTCAGTACGCGTATACATACCCAGATCTGCTCTGAATCCGCAAACACGTATTGCACGCCCGATTCGGTCTCGATCATCATAATGTATCGTGTGCACTACAGTCCATCAACGGACGCGATCGGCACGGCCGCGAGGTTTGTTTTGCAGCGTTCCGAAAATCGGTTGTTTCCGGTAATTTGGGTCTTTCGAATCTGCGGGTAATCGACGCACATCGAGCCACTTTATCGCCAAATCTTACTAGGTTTATATTACAATATACGCGTGAACATAAGACAATAATGGTTGAAATATTCTTAACTGTGCAGATTTTCCGCTTCGACCTTGGTTTTCCGCACCAAATTACGATTAGTGCAACAATAATATACCGTACACTGGTTGTTGTTGTTGTTGTTGTTCAATGGAAAGCAAAAAATCTGTTAAAAATTTACTCGTGATATGTATTTATCGCGTAACTTAACAGTTCACTGTGGCTTACGGAAAAATCGTAACGTCAATTGTTGGCCTATACAGCTGTTCGTCAATGATTAAAATTGGGCGAACTAAGTATAGGTACCAATAACGGATTGTAAAATCTGTTCGGGGAAACGTATTTTGGTGTTTTTGATACCGATTAATAATTTTTGTGACCGTTCAGACATAACGGTTTTTAGTGATTAGAAATATTTAAAAAGTATCTAAAATAAAACTAGAAAGAACGCAGGGGGATATAGAGTGTTCATCAATTTTTTGTTTAAACGTAATACACAGCCTATACCTGTTTTTCTAAATTTAAAAGCATTTTTTATACACGGATATAGGAAAATTAAAATTTTAAAGTTTTATTATTAAACTAAAAACAAAACCAGACAATTTAGTTTTAAATATACGATGAACCAAAATATTAAAATTAGTATTATTTACTTTAAAAAGAACTGATTACAAAGCTGGAACTTTTTCAATTCTATTTTGGAATCTAAATCGATATCAGAACTTGAATTTGAAAATATCTAGAAACAAAATATTTTGCATACACATAATATAAATAAGTACATACATTTTAATATTTCTAAAAAATAAACAAATACACAAATTTTGGATGTCTCTCTACGAATTTTAACCAACTATCAATACATGTTAGAGTGAAGCTTAAGATTGGTAACGTTGCATTACTTTATGTTGTGTTATATTGTTAGAAATATTTTATAATAATATATACATTAATTAGGTACATACAGTATTGCGTGTATAAAATTAACGCAAAATGATAATAAAAAAAGATTTTGGAACATAATACATATTACATTACCAATACCCAATCCTTAAGTTTTACTGGTTTATTATATGATATTAAGTAATGTAAATATTTTTTTTAAATTAAATATTTTAAAACGGTTCAGTTTCTTTTAGAAGATTCATTAAAATTTAGTTATTTTATTTCAGACTTCATAAATACTTGTATACAATAATTGTATTGCATTGCATTGAAAAAAAATAAAAAAATGTAGACATAGCTGTAAGATCCAAATAATTGTAATTCATTATGTTGTACCTTTTGTTGTAATCGACCCACATTTCACAATAATTTTGTGTAGAATATAATATATACGTAGTTTATTACATTGTTATGACACAATACAATAATTTACTATTAAATAAAAGTACCTCTTATTGGCGCTATGTACAGATGTAATTTGTATAACTCAATGCACAGTTAAAAAAATATACATCGATTACAAAGTACTACACATTTTTAATTATTACGATAATTTATAAACTTGTATTATAACGTAATCTAATGCATCTATTACGCGGGGCTAGGCACGTGAAAAGTATACGTATGAAAGCAAAAACACATTAGTATTTTAAATACATTACCTAGTAAAATTATGAAATTCATCCATAAATATGTATTTATGGCTATATAGAGTACTGACATAAATCGTTTAATATAAGACGTAGGTATCATTACTATTAATACATTTTGTCTGTGTATTTGGTTCGCTTTTTTTAGTACTATAGCCAGTGTTCGGTTACTGTATAGTGTTTTATTTTATAATGATCATAAGCTATAAGTAATAACAGGTTATTGTGTTATTGGAAAGTGAACTTGAGCGGAATTCGATTGACTATTGCGCACCGAATAGACATTTGTTATTAAGTATGTGTTAAATATAACGCTAACTATATACTGGTTGGTGTTAGAAAAATTTTTTCAATTAATAACCGTTAGTAATAGTAGAAATTAGTGAATAGAAATTTATTGAATGCGGTTTTTCCTTGATTGATATTATGCACTTGTAAGTGAAGTTTATAACTAGTTGGTAATTAACTAAAAATATACTTACTACTACTACAGCTTATTGTCGCGGGCTATAACGAAATGGTTACTAAAATTGGTTAGAGATTTTTGTTTATTTTTGTAACTTTATTGCTAGTTTTTTATGTGTCTATTTACGACCACAATAACCCAGATTTCAACTTAAAAATAAATTTTTACTACACTCCGGAATAACCATTTAACTGTAAAACTATTCTAAAAACCATAAAAATTGAGCAGATGTTATCACCAAATATATCTAATTATTTTTAACAATGTCCCAATTACTATGCAGACCGCTAAAATAATAAATATCGAACATTATTTGTCAATACTATTGAAAAGTTAATTTCTCAAATTAAGTTCATTTTATATAAAATGTATTTTTGTGTACGTTTTAACTGCAGCAGTATATTTTTATTGTGTTACAAAAAAAAATACCTGTTTTTATAATTATTGTTGCTTTAATGTATATGATATAGGTTTTGTATTAAATTTTGCGTTTTGGTTTTTTGAACTCTTGATGAATTCAACGCGTTTTCAGTTATTGTGCTTGTATAAAAAAAAAAAAATCAATCATTTTATTAACCTTTATTTTTTATTAATATAATAGTAATAATAATTATTATTATTATCATGTAGCCATTTTATTTTATACCTACCATTAAATTGTTTCATCACCACGTAACCGTCGTAACCGATTGGTCCAGTTGTTTTTGTCGTAAGTTTAGTTGGGTAAAACGAAATCGAGACTTACTTGAATCACAATTGGATTACAAAATATTGACATAACGTAACATTTATCCGTTATGGTCATCCTTATAGAATTTTAACGTGTTGAAATTATTGATACTATTGTTGGTTATAGTATTGTAATATGAACAAGAATACCTATTATTGTTTGACCTAGTATTAAAATATTACGTTCACATATTCTTATTCTACAGATATTGATCGATTTACTGTTATTATAATAATAATTTATGTATATGTCAATATATATATATTATGTTTTATAGTTAAATAGTAGGGAGTAAATCACTGTTTTGGGTAGTGTAGATTAAATTTTTTTTTCCATACTACAATTAAAAGCCATCGTCAATCATTACAATAAATATTTTACACGTAAATATTTAACGCATTATTTTAATAAATTAAACTTGATAGTTTACATTCCCGAAATTTTTTGTAATAGTTCCTCTCAAATGTTTCAATTTTGGAGGAAGGAGCGGTTAAAACACGTTTTTTATTTTGTATGTCACTCTCTAGACTGTATAGTGTTATACTACTTACTTATGTAAGTAGTCATTTTAATTTATGTTTATCATGCTTTTACATTAAAATTTTATGATACGAGTGATCAGTGATTACATTCCTTTGACAAGCGTTTCATCGCAGTTCGGGAAATAGTCGAACATCAGAATGATGAAAACCAGAATCATTAGCCTCATATTGGTCAATAAGCTTTTGATGGTTAATAGATATCAACAGAAAAAATATTATTTATTTATTATATTTCCAAAGATATTCTGGCGCGTAACTTGTGAGTTGTGTACAGTTCGTGTTTACCAACTAAAACACACTCGTGCCTGTTCTACTTTTAACTTGACAATATGAGAACGTATTCTTAAAAAATAATATTATAACAACGTGTCTGGAGTATTTAATTCTACATAAATGACCAATATATTAATAAAATTATACGACACGGAACATAATATTTACGCGAGTCCGCGCTGTGTTTGAGGAATTTGTTTTGCCGTGACCTCTATTTTGTTACTTTATTGTCGTGTACGTTTGTGCTCGAAATAGCGTATTTAACAGTCCATTCACGAACCATGGCATTCTTTTGTACGCTATAATCGTAGACAAAATTAGAACGTTATTATATTATTTTTTAACGTTATATATTATTTTTGTGAGGTTCCGATGACGTTTAAGGGGTTTCGTGTAGGCGATTTTCACTCAAACTTGAAACATCAAACTTAAAAGAAAAACACGTTATAAAATATTATGATTGACAGTCTTATACTACTTATGAACATTGAGTGAGTTTATGGAATTAGCTTGAAAACACACGCGAAATACCTTAAGTTGTTTTTGTGATTTCAGCGGGAAGTATACTTAACTATTTTATGAAAATTAAATATACTAATTATTATGTTAATGTTCGTTGGATACTTGTACAGTTTTTTCTTTTTCAATATCGTTGTTTCCGATTGGTTTTAAATTCACATTGCATACAGCGGTTTAGGTTCTAGGGAACATAATACAACTTAACAATATAAAATAATGATTGATCTAGGATGCAGCCGGTTTATTTTTGGTTCGGTGCATTCTTCTTAACAAGTGGCCACAACGCGTGCTATACGAGTTAACGGGTCTTTGAACTGTTAGTTTTTATTTACATACGTATTATCATAATATTACAATTTAGGGTTATACTGAGTGTATACGTATTTAGAAATATTTTAATAAATTTAGTGTGTACCATTTTACATAAACACCATTCAGTGCATACAATATTAATTTTTCGCAACAGCGTAGATCAAATCATCTAAGTTTACGTCGTTTAACAGAAATTTATATAATTTAAAAAAGATTTTCTTATTTTAATCTGTAATCTGTGTAGAGTAGCTGAATTATCGTGTAATCGACGTACGTATCTTTTTGCCGATCCCAGTAACTATTCAATTTTCTCCTCGGAAACGTCTGGTTATTAATCGCGAGGTAATGGTTCTGATGACGTTAAACACGTTTCCATAGCGTTTAACTAGAAGACGGTTTAGCCTTCGGGATTAAAGATATTCCATTATTGACACGGTGTTTGCTTTTACGTGGATTGATTGCGGCATCACGGTCCGCTCCAACGGGCAATTCGTGTACACGCGCGTTGCACTTGATATAGACCACAAGAGCAATATTTTCATCTCAAGTGCCCACGTATATTTTAATATACTTTTATGTAAGTTTTACTAGTGCTCGAAATGGCAAAATAACTGAAAAGAGACGCTGATGCGAGTAACCAGTTGCAGGCTTTCCGATTCGCTTTCTATTGCGTAATTATGTGTTGTGAAATAAAACAGGCAAATCTTTCAATACCTATGTATGTATAATATATAGCAAACACAGTGAAGACTATTTGTATTAAAATACAAATTATGTTGGTTTTTCGTATTTTACTTAATTAAGAATATTGTTTGAAGTAGGTATTACACATTTTTAGCTATGTGTTATGTTTGAGAGAGTCTTTATAAAATTTAATTATACATACTGATCCAAGGCCGTCGCTTCACACCTGTCACCTTGCGCTATTTAGTATATTATTATCCCTAATTGTATGCGTTTGTGACTTAGTTTAAAGTTTAAACATTGGATAGGTACGACAGGGAATGTATTTTGTTAATATTTCGCTGTTAATTTAATCTCATAAGCTACAAAAACACGTAAAGACAAAATTAATAACTATAAGGAAATCTCGAATTCATCCACAATACATTGGATCGCAAACAAAAAATGCTGTGGTTTTGTAACAGCGATTGCAATTTATTATTTGTACCACCATAAAAAAGTGTTTTAGGTAAAAAATGTTACATTCATATTTTAATTTAAACTGTATACGAACGTGTTGGAGGGAAAATTATAGTAAAGTAGTTAATTACTCATTACAAGTGCAAAAGTTGTTCTTGAATATAATTTAATATTTTTTGCGTGTACACTCACGTATTTATTTGCATTGAGGCCGGTTACATAAGACACGCTTAAATCACGTATCGCTCAAGGCGTTTCGATTTGTTCTCCACAACAGATCTTGATCTTGAAAAATAGGTCACACGTTTGAAACACGAAACACTCGATACAAAAATCGATCAGACATTCACAAACTCGGGTATGATCACAAACATTCGGTGCTTACTTATACACCATTTTCGTGTATTTAATATAAGTATGCTACTTTATATTATACAGTCGCTGTAATTTTTCGTGTAACGACAATTTTTAAGCTAATAACTGTTGAATTTGTAGTAAGTATAAAGTGTTGTAGATTATATTTTTGACCATACGCTCGTGAGCTACGTGAGTCACGTAGTCCTTCATGTCGCGTCGCAAGATACGGCAAACACTAATATAAATCGGATTAACTTGCAGCGAACAATGCTTGCAGTGGGCCGGGGGGACCCAGAAAACTCTCGTGATCTACGGTTTTGACAATAACTGTTGGACAATGGACGTAGGTACTTAAGCCTGCGTGTGATGGGATTATGTTTTATGAAATTGGAATTTTTTTTTTTTATAACGGTGGTAAAACGCATCAATCGATCGCCCCGTGTGTCCGAACAACCGTCACACTGAATATTGATATAGTTATAGTTCCCAGCATATGATCTGATCGTGCTATTACTGTTGATGGTATATAATGTTATCAGATTCTATGTAAATCGACATTATGACAGAATTACTTCACTCAATCAGACTTTTACATCTCTCGGCCTTACATCGACTCTAGCTGGCGGTTAGGAAATCTAAATTATTATTGAAAAATTATTTCAAACTTAATGTTATGTGCGAGCGAGAACTGTAATAATTGTTGAAAAAAAAAAAAAAACGCCCCGCGTATAATTATTTCGTCCACGAGCATTACGATTTTTAATTAATAACGCATTATTAAAGCAGGTTCTCGGTGCAGAAAAAATCAGCAATTTAAAATAAACTTTTTTAATAATCGCGCAATAGGAATAATTGCTGCGCCGACGGTCCACGGCTCGTGTTACGGTCACAAACGCGAAATAATTCAAATAGGAATCAACCGGACTTCAGAAGACCCGTTACAATAGTTGTCATCTAACTCTAAGTTACAGACCGTAGAAGGACGCAGTATTCAAATAAAATTATTGTGGTTGAAATAAAATAAATCAAGTTTTCAATTCTACCATTTATGAATCGTTGTATACACGGTTTAATTAAAATTTTTACGCGATACGTCTGCGTTTTCCAAACCGTTTCGAAGTTATGCTATGGAAAAGTGATATTAATATAGTGGTTTTTTTTTTTTACGTTATTGTCAACTCATCTTCTCTATATTTTTTTATTAACATAAAATCACATACTTTTTTACCAACAAAATCGATACGATTAATTTCCAAGACAAATCCTGACAAAACTATTTTATTACAATATGTTATTTACATAATATTATGCTGCATAGTATAGTGGCTGTATATTTAATCATTTATTTATTCTTCTCAACAATTGTTCGATTTTTACGTCATCATCGGTGACTTATAAAAACAGCTCGGCGGGTTACTGTGATATACTTGCGAATTTTGTAATTTGCTTTGACGTGGGGGCATTCTAGAAAACAAAGCAAAATTTATAACAAAAAATAAAATTTTTTGAGATCGCGTATTGTTGCCCATACAATAATAATTATTTAAGAACACCGAACAGTTGTATAATGCAAACAATGAACACATGTACCTACACTACCATTATTATTATAGTATTACCGCAAGAGACCCAGTGAACCCGCGGAACACGAATAATTATTCCGTATTAAGTCATTATGGCGTACTTTTATTTTTGTGGAGTAAAACAAAACATGTTAAAATGATTTTGCCGTTAGTAAATTTCCAAATATTATTATGTACGTACATAAATAATCGTTCTGTATTACTTAATTCATAGTGAAATTTGAGTTGAAGTTCAATTTTCTGAATTAGGAATTACTTAAATTGTCTTTGTGGAATTTGAGACAAAGTCCTCAAACATGAGACTTGTTAAAATGTATTATTTTTTTTGCGCAACTATATATGCAAACAATCTTATTTTTCGCTATATATAGATCAGTATAAATTATACCTACAGTTTGTTCGTTTGGGACTTTTGAAATGTTTTAATCATACTATAAGGTGGTTTTTTTTAAGCGTTTATAGGCGGGTAAACACTATATAAAAGGTAATGTCTGTTATTATTTTACAGCTAGAAAACAACCCACACACGTGTGTTTTCTGTTTTAAAAATTATTTATTTTAATTTTTTTAAGGTCCAACGCACATTGCATAAGCGAAACTCTAGAGCATACAATTACTATTAATTAGTAATTCCGTTTTATGATGTTACTGACCAGTTGAGTACACTCAACTTTTTGACACTCCGGTGTCTGTGTATTTTATATTTTCATTGTTGTACGTACTAATTAATGAACCTCGATCCTTGTAATGTATTTACGAGTTTTGAGTGATGTATAGATTAAAAACCATTTCAACACACGAGAGTTACAAATCAGTTGAGTATACATATATTTTTTAATCGCTGTTATTGATATTCATGTATCTTTGGCAAAATACGTGCTAATACGTGCTAAGATACGAATTTCGATTGTAAGTATACTTTTTAAATTTCACGAATCTTAATTACCGTCATTACTCATTTGGAATTTAGTGAGCCAAAAGTATTTTTGAATTAATAAAAAAAAAAAAAGCGTTGGAAAAATGTATTTTGATCGATTTTACGTGTGTTAAAATCATTAAAAATGAGCGATGTATTTCTTTCATAAGTATTACTGAAATATTATAAAAACGAAATGATTTCGGGAGTCTCGGGCATATTTTCTCCATTTTTATACAAGCGCTCACAAAATATAATACGCATTGCACATACCAACTCGCTTTCAGGTTACCATAATATTTTACCGAAGAACACTGGCGATTATATTTTTTGACACGAGTTTGTCTTTTGTGCGGTCGCATATAGCATTTTTACTCGTATTATTAATGTGCACGCGACCAACGACGTTCATTTATATACGAGTATAATAATAACACTTAAATATGATAATTTATTATTAAGAATAATTAATAATAAATGTTATTATTATCATTATACCGTTGGAATCGCGCGTGGTTTAGCCGACATCGTGACTTTTTGTCCGACCGCGGACGGGTCACGAGTCGGTTTTCTTTGGATTGACTGATTTTTTTTTTTCAATGTGATTCCATCATTTTTTCAACACTTTCTTTCTATTTTAATATAACCGGCACGATTAGTCAGACTATACAATATGTAGTAATAATGCATTATCGTACACTTCTTTAGATATTTGATAATTTGATAAAACCGGTGTTTGGCACTTACGTTTTACTCAAAAATAGATATGTCCATGCGTTTGCTACCGCATATTTTACGAGTTGTTATAACATGAAGTTTTTGGTGATGGGCATCGAGTCACTTGAAATTCGGTACTCTTAATGGTCCAGTACAGTATTGGCGCATCGATACAAAATGTGTTTTTTATTTAATTTTCTTACCATTTTTTTTCCAAATACCGTATAACATAATATAGCGTCTACCTCTATATAATATGTACCGCCGCCGGATCTATTATTTTACGAATGTGGAGGTGAAATTCAATTTCACGGATTATTATCGGTCAACTTTTTCGGTCGTCTCTTTCTCTCACTCGAAATAATTGGATACACCGCGTCACTGCAGGTACATAATAATAACGTACCCACATCCTTGTAGAGTGTTTTTTCTTTTGTCGGTCCCGTTAATACGACCGTGTGTGTGATATTTTTATTTTTTTTTCTTGACGTCCGAAACAAATTTTTTTCCGCACGCCATTATGTTATTACCATTATGTCGTGGTGATCTATATTGTCTTCAACACGTACGACTGCAGCGCTATAGTATAATATTACGCTCAAGCTACGTGTAAGAGCGTTATAAGAGCAAAAGAAAAAACAAACACATTAGTTGTAAACGCGATTCGCGAGCTGTGTCTGCGTTTTCCCTAATAATAATTACTATTAATCATACGACTATACGATATTACGAGGACGGAAACGAAAAAAATAACGGTCAGACGATCATCGTTGCCTCGTGTGATGATAAAAAACCTCGAGCGCCCTCGACGTTACCGGGAATTATAAACGGGCGTTTATCATACGTGGGTATGTGCAGGACTACATGCCGTTGCGTTCGTCCGTGATGAAAACATGGCCACAAGGCTTTTTAAAATAAAATGATAATTATATACGACGTACATTACTGTGTAACTATCAGCAGAAATAGATGTAAGCGGAATGACGGAGAGAAATAATAGAGGAAACATAGAGAAAAATAATACGAGTCGTTGTTGTAAAAATGCAGTAGATAATTCGGCGGCATAATATCTCTAATACCTACACACGTGCGTGTGAAACGTGGAAAAAAAAAAACGTTTGAAGTTTAATAGGACGCAATTTACTGTGTAGGTTCACGATATGTGTGCGTTTAATATTTATATTATAACGAACCAACTGCGTTAGGTTAGTGTACTGCATATCGTTACGGGGGGATAGGGAACGACGATTGCCCCGTTTGTAAAATCACTTTTTTTTTAGGTTATTGTAAACGAAAAGTAGCTCATAACTGTATACAGTTTTAAGAAATCCAAGCGAAGTAAAAAAATTTGTTATCTACCTAAAAATTTAATATTACAACGTTTTAATTCTTTAACTGCTGAAATGTTCCTAAAAAATCATCTTAAAATTAACTCAAAGTTATAGGATTATTTTGAACTCGAAATTTTTTTTTTTTTTTAAATACCTGTTTGGCTACACATCGTTGATAATATAGTACTAATAGGTATTACATATATATATAATTATAATGTTATCTAGTACCGAGTTTATTAATTTATATTTAATAAAATTATTTTCTATCGCGCGAAAAGAAGAATAATAATGTAGTTAGAATTTTGTAGTTGATATTACTACCGTGGTTTATTTAAATTTTAATAGGCATTTGTCGAAGAAAAAACCGCTACACGTTCAGGTTACTCGTAGTACCTGTACCGCTTGAACCGGCTAAAAAATTTCAATTTTTTTACTATATTTGTTTTTTGCCATTCAATTGAAATACTGTTATTTTTACGTGTAGACAACCTCAATAAAAACGAGGGGCTTAAAAAGACGTTATCGGAGAATGCGGATGCTTTTAATAACGTTTCGAATAGTGTATACATATTTTTAAAACGTTTCACGGTTATAATTTTTTACTTTACGTTCTCCTGTTTCGCGTAATTTTTCATTCACTTTAAAAAGATGTTATTATGATATCAGTCTTATAAAAGTATACAAAACAATAAAGTATAGTTTTGCACCAAAGAGGGACAAAAACATTACCAAATCGGTTGATCGTGTTAAAGGTGTGTAGATTATATCAACGTCTGCAGTTATGACAGAGGAACATAATTTGACAAAAAAAAAAAAAAAAAAATCGTATTTAATTCTAACGGCAAAACCTTATTTTTCGTTTCAGATGCTCATGGCTTCGGAGCATTTTTTGCCGTCAAAGTTCGTGTTTTCAGCCGATTACACGCCCATCGTCAAGAACTTCCCGATGCTCGCGGCGCTGGCACAGGCGTGCTTGTGGCCGGCGGTATTACTGCTGTTCGACGATCAGTTTGTGCCTAGGCTGTCAAACTTGTACCGGAGACGAAGCGTTTCGGACAGAGCGAAACCGCCTCAAGGTAAAATAATAACATCGATCGCAAATTATCATTGGTTTCGGGCGAACTTCTGAGATTTTCTTTTAAACATGCCCATTTTAATTGTGATTAGCTTAGAACTGGACTAGAATCGCAATTTTATTTTCATGTCCAAATACTTGGATAGTGTTTGAAACTGTCTTATTCGGGTATAAAACGATCACGATAACACTCAAAAGTCGATTTATAAGTTACTCGAATACAACACTAATAATATTAGTTACTATAACGTACTTATTCTGCAGGTGTACCTCGATTCGGTTAGATACCGTAATTTTTTAACAGAGGTAATATATAATAGCTAATATACTATGCTAGAGTAAAAGTGATGTAATTAGATTTTGTAGTTAGAAAATTGTTTTTTTCCACGCTTTAGAAATGTACTGAAATACTATACATTTTCGTAAGCAAAATCAAAATGTGTCATGTTTTTGCTCGGCGTGTAATGTTTTTTGCACGAAAAATGATAAAAATCTCTTTACGATTCATAATAATATGTGAATAACTATTTGATTTCGATACAAATTGAAAAAAAAAAAAACAGTTCAATAACTTTACCACATTCAATACAACTTGAAAATGTATCGTCTATGAAATTTAGAATATAGTAAAAAATGAACGGTTTATAATGCTTGTATACGTCCATAATCTTCATTTTTTTGTTTTTTTCGTTGCTCAACTTGAAAAAAAAGTTAACATGTAAAATGCATTTTTATACTTATGTAATACCTGGAATACTTAAACAGATACACGTAACAACTCGTACAAAGTTACGTTTTAGAAGAGCAAACGATTTCTTTTAGAAAGGTAGCTTTAAAAATAAAAATTGACATTGTCAACGTTACTCTTGCAAAATTATCCCTTTGTAAATTTTGTGTAACGACGGTGTATCATTTCCTAAAAACAGGAAATCCAAGATTCGGATCACTGATATTTTTGGAAAAAAAACGTGTTAAATACCGCGTATTAAATTTTAAACGTCTATAATATAGTTGTTTAACAATTTTTAACGCCCTGTATAATATGTGATTTTTAACGAACGACTGACACGTATGAAAATAATACTATACTATACAAATACGTGCGGGTAATCGCGTGAAAAATGTGAATCAAACGAACCGTCTTCGTGAATGTTGATATAATTTTCACTCGGGTGTCTGAAATATTTTTATCATATTAATTTTTACCCTACAATTTTCATATTTTATACCCGTCAATATACGATATACGTATTATGTTGACGACGCCAAACGTATTTTAAATTATATGCGTCGTACGAGTTACGCGCAGTTTATTTATTTTTTTTCTGTGTATATTCTCGTTCCGAGAATATTCAGTTTCTATATACGGCAATATTGGATGCACTAATGTTTTTACTAAACAATTTTGGAATCCAGTTGCGTTCGTGGAAAACGAAAATAAAATTGTATAATATTTTTATTCAAAGTTTGTATTAATTTTACTGTGGTTATGTTTAAACATGTAACGTTTATTTGTTGTTCTATATGTATAGAGAAATCTGAACATTATCTATTATAAATTATTATGTTGTATGCACACGGTTACGTGTGCACACAGCGCATTAAAAGTAGTTAATAACGCTTTCGTAAAAATACGTTTTTTATATTATTATACATGCAAACACATGCACAAAACGAAACGCGATATACCTACTTAATTTGAATTTCTCAATAATAATGTCTCAAAACCCGTAAACTGTTTCAACAGGCGGCATAACTATATCATGTTTACTAAATCAAAATACACAAATACATGTTTTTTTTTTTTTTTTTTTAATTAATTAAAACAGCACAGTTTATAACGAAAAGCAATCATTTTAAAATCGATAGTAACGGTGCTGGAAAATATTTTATCGCCGAACATTTCAGTTTTGCCGAGACAAGTCGTGTAATAATAACCGTAATAGCCTCATTCACGGAGCCTATAGCATTGATTTTATATCGCAGAAACGTGCGTTTATTTTTTGTTTTCTACATGTGTTCAATATTTCATGTTTCTGTAGTTCCCTACTGTGAAAATTCGTGACTATATGCCATTGTACTTTTGGATAACTTTGAAAATAATGCTCGTTCAAACGAACGCACTGAAGTTATAGACCGTACAGTGTACATTATTGTATATATGTCTTGTAATGTGTTTTCGGTTTATATACGAGCACTTTATTGAGTATCGTTCTTAAGCGATACTATATAAATTTGGTCTGTCCGTTGTTGTTCACGCTCTACAGGTCACAGTTTTCAACTGATTTTCACCAAAATCGGTATAACGGCTCCATTAGAGTCTTAGAAAAAAATCGAGGGAAAACCCTTTTAATTTCAACGGCCATTAACGGTTGTTTGAATAATTATTCAAAATTTTACTGGAAAGTGACCATTCTACGCGTCGGCACACATTACGTTATAAATTAGAGTTTTTTTTTTTTTTTTTAACGTATAGTTATTTACTTTTAACGATTATTCTACCAAAAACAAAATTTGAATTTTGAAAAAGCTTTTATGACTTATCTGATTAATCAAAACTGTTTTTATTACGTGTGGCACGCGTGCTGCTCTCGTTTCCAGCGGCAATTATATTGTTTACTTTAGCGAGTTTTCTATAACCAACTTTTGTTAATTTACTAACGGTCAGCCGTCAGGTAGGTAAGACGACTGTCCAGCGCTACTTCTTTACAGAATATTTTAAGCGAAACCGCGTGTCAATGCACTCTGAAATGTTGGAAACTGATGTATTGTAGTAGCAAAAAATACATTTTGTTCAGGTGAAAAACTATCATTTACGATATACTCGCGAGAAAAATGACCAGTTTGCGAAGGAAGTACAGAATCTCGTTCTTTTTATTCATTCCGCGCAATTTTTCTTAAGAAAATAGTTGTAGATAGATTGTTCGTTATCAATAAGTAAATAGTATAAAAATATCGTTTTGTTATTCGTGCGTTAGTGTATTATACGTTGTTGAATCAGTTGCATTTACTTTGTACGCATATTATAATATGTTTACAGACTTTAAAATCTGATTTAAATATTTAAAACGATGCTTTTTTCCTTTATCTGTTTCCTCGTATGGTTCATGAAATGTTTAATGCATTAGGTTTAGTGTAGGTACGCGCACGGGACGTACTTATATTAATTTTGATGAATAAGTTCATTAAATTTGAGCGGCTTTTGCGGGATCATCTCGTTATTGATGAGTTTTAATTTTTTTCAACGTGTCACGTACAGAACTCAGAATTTTTAAACACAATTTGTTTACTGTGAAGTGTTAAATAACAGTATAGGTAGCGTTAGTTTTTAAAAATTTGGCTAAAAACATTTTTAAACGTTGTTTTTCAATCAATTTTTGCGATTATTTAAAAGAAAAAAAATCATTTTTTCGATAACCAATCGTGTAAAACACTAGAAAAAAACGGGCGAATGAAAAATTGTGAAATAATTTCCGGCTCGACTTTGACTCGTCCGGATTCTCGTTCATACTGTTGCGATTATTAAAATATTATCACGTTACATAGCACCAGTCTTGTAAAGTACTCGGGTAAAAGTGTTCAAATACTTTTGTTGGTGTCGAATATTTATTCGGTTACTTTTATTTTATAAGTTCTTAAACAGTATTTTAAACACATTTTTTCGTTATTTGATCGAATACTAAGTGTTAGCAAGAAATTTTTAAAACGTTTTCTTTATATATATATAAAAAAAAAAGAATTGAAATTATATCGATCAATTCAAGGGGGTCGGAAGCGTCGATATTTTTCTTCATCTTCTATCACATTATTGAAATTCAAACGATTTTGAGCGAAACGATTGATCTATTGATACGAGAAGAACATTTTTCAGAATCATTTTGAAAACTGTCGTTGGAACTATTACAATCATTTTGATCATGTTTTCTCTGTTTCACTTAGAAAATATTTCAAATATGTGTGATTACGATAGATTGAGTGTGTATTGAGCAGAACTTGACTACTTTAAATACTCTTAAAAATATATGTCAAATACTTATTATTCTTTTCTGCGAGACTGCACAGCACACTGAATTCGCGCGTTTCACGTTCGCAGGCTTACACGGCAAGTTCCGACCGTACAACAGCTCGTTGCAGGACGCCCGGAGGCCGCCGGCTGCCGCACCGACGTCCCACGGCGGAGGCAGCGGCGGCGACGCGGTCCGATTTCCCATCACCAACGGATCTCTGTTCGCCAGCCTGGACGGCCGAGTTCCGGTTTTGCACAACTACCGACGAGGTTCGTACGGCGCGAAACACGCACGCGCACGTTGATCACAGAGGAGATTATAATAATCATTTTCTGCATATTATATTATGAGCAGCTACCGGTATACAATATTAATTGCGCATGTACCGACTGCAGGAAAGAGGAATTTTTTTATTACTATGTAAAAAATTGTTCAGTTTTTACATTAATATCGGCTCGGACAGTGTAATAACTACTATAATTATGTTTTTTTTACATTTTTTTCCCGGGCGTGCGTGTGTACGCAGTCGCGTATCCAGAGCATTTTTACAGGGGGAGCCGGTAAAAACTAGGTATATTTAACTAACATTTTTTTTTATTCGCTAAATTAATCTGGTGCTCGAACAATATGCAAACCAAATAGATTGGTATTCATTGGTTTTGTCTTCTAAGATAACAGAACTAGACTATAGTTCGATTTTTTCAGAAACCTTACCCCTGTGTACCTATTATAATATTTTAATCATTAGAACAAATCATTACCAAGTACCTAGCTGATATGGTGTTGGCCTGGAAAATTTGAATTTAAAAAACGCACCTTAAACTTTTAAAATAACAACGAAACATTCTACGAGTGACTTTGATACTGAATGCACGTGCATTTCGCTGTTGCACAAAGCGTCTGGTAAAACATACAAAAATAGGCCCTGGATTTAGAAGTCGATTTCGTGATAAGTTAATGAAAAATAGTAGATGTAAGTGCTGAGGGAATTTTCGTAAAGCTTTGTTTCAAAAGTCGAGGCAACTGCACATGTGAAAATATTTCAAATACTATTCACGTACTCGAGCGTCTTCGTCGCACTGGATTTTATGACGCAAATAATATGGTCTCAGAAGTTCTATAAGGTATAGTAGGGTTATACGAATGAAATTCTCATTCTGAAAACGGGAAAACGGTTCCCAACTCGATATAATGTCTGTATATATTTTTTTACAGGATAATTTTTGAAAAGTGAAGTTTATTTCGAGTGAAATATTGAATCTATTGGCATGACTCAAAATACATTTATACTATTATGATAATGATTAAATGCTCTCAAATATCTAACGCGTGACGTTTCTCGATATAATCACGAGTTGAGAACCATTTTCAGACCGAAAATTGAAAAAATACAAACTTGGTTGTAATCCATGAACGACGCTTAAAAATTAACGAACTGAATTCTCTACTGATCTAAAGAGGAACCGTAACTCGTAAAGTTCAAAATTTACTACTCGTACGTGACTGCAAATTATAAACTGACCCTGCTTCACATCATAATATATTATGTGTGTGTGTGTTTAGGGACCTATGCGATTAAGATATTAATATATTCATAATACACGACGTGGGTATACTTAATAATAATATTGGCTCGTAAAACTCTTCTCATTCGCGTGTATATTTTTATGTAGGTACATCATAAATATATTATACACGTGTTGGGTCAGACGATATAATATTGTGCGACTTTCTCAAATCACGTCCTGCATTCAAGTACCGTCGTTTTGCATTATAAACAGCCCCACTACAACGTCGGAATGCACGTATAGTAGAAGTCGTGTAATAATACTATACCTACGGCCAGTCGTGCTTAGGACGACTGGTACGAAAATATAACACATATTATTATAATTTTTGTAAACGATCTAGACACAATTTACCGTGTAGAGAAATTGTAGAAAAAATAATAACAATGATGACGGAGCAAAAATATCCGACACATATTATTATAAATTTCGTATGGTTGTTATAAAATAATAATACCGTACGTTTTGATTTTTGAAAATTTCGGCAAGCGACGCGGAAATTTTGGAACCATAATATGGGTGTTACACGCATTAATTGTCCAACGATGACGACGTTACCACCACCGTGGTCGTACGCGTAGTTTTCTAACGTTTTTTTACCCTCATACAAATGAACGACCACTATTGAAAACCGATAATAATATTATAGTTTATGAGTCGTTTGCCGCCATGTGTGGAATACGCGTATTATATAGTACGGTACTTATCCGATTTTTCTGTTTGCTCGGGCGACGTTGCACGTAGGACCGGTTTAGCTCGATTCCAGTTCCTTTTTATCTTAACAATAATTTCCATCGCGTATCATATTTTTATGTATAAACACTTTTTTTTTTTTTTTTTACCACCTCGAGCCTCGCCAATTATGGTCAAATTTACGTTTCGATATAGGTATAGTAAATGTTATCGAATAAAAATTACCGTTTTACTATCGTGTAAAAATATGCGCTGAATATCCAGCTCGCGTTGCACTCAACCGGTCGAGTCCGATACGTGACCGCGTGTACCGTCCGGACTATAATAGAACATTATAATAACCTGAACGGGATAATAATGTAACATTATGTCTAGCATGTCTTATAGTCGTTATTTTTATTATTACTATGTTTAATTTTGTGGACGACACGAGTGTCACGACGACGGCTCTTTTTCTTCGTCGTTTGCCGTTCATCTTGCCGCGGTTGGTGTCGACTGTTTGTTGCAGATGTCACGACGAATATGTAATAGGAAATGGGTGTTTGCGGTCTCGAATGAAAAAGCAAAAACTTTTAAACGCACGCCATCCATACTGCAGAGATCTGTAACGATATTTCAATTTTATATGGAAAACCGTTGATACATTTGAAGTATCCATACAGGTAGATTAGTATAGTTAGTGACCAATTTCAATAAAGCGATCGAAAATATGCTGCAGTGCAGTTGAGAATTCTTATTGGAAACAGGTCCATGTTTCGACTGTACGTATTCATTACAAACGTATACCTAGGGTCTAGACGATCGTATAATTACGTACGCACAAATTATGTTTATCATTCAGTATACAGACATGTATTAATAGACGTTGGTGATTTGACATTTTTCCATGCAAAACGTTCAGTTTATTGATTTTCTGTTGAATATACGCTCACTTAAACGTAGACAATAGGTTAAAATGTTGTTTAAGGTTTAATACGGATGAATATGTCGCGTTGTTGGAAAACGACAATCTTTGTAAATGATCAGTAAAATAATACCAGTATAGTTTGTCTGTATAATCGTGTCAAAATGTCCCAGAAAAAACAAGTTAATTTTTATGTTCGTGGTGATAAATTGCACCTATATACGTATGATATACTGTCGCATATTATATTATCTATTCAAGTCTTCAATGTACTGTAATGTGCTGGATTCCACGCGGTACGTGAGTATAATAACGTATGTAGGTGTTCACATTAATGTATATCGTACGTCTCTGTCAGACATTTTGGAGCAGTTTCTATATTAAGAGTTTTTGATCTTTTTAAATTTCACGAACCAACGAAATTACGTCTGCTTTTTACGTGTAGCAAACTTTTTATACTTAAAAACATCGTCTAGACTATTCCGAAATTTATATAGATTTCCAACTTGTATACATCGCGCGTGTCTCAATACCAACAATCGATGTAATGTTTAAGGGGAAATATCCGAAAGAGTTACTATCCGAGGTCTGATAATTCAAAAAATTATTCACTCCAAAACCAAACGACGTAAAAAAAAAAAAATTGATTTTTTAAAATTGGCTGACAACAGTATACGGACTATAACAGTACAAGCAATATTTATAGATTTTACGTGACCATCGTGAGTCTAGTGTTATGTGCTCAACCGAAATACCTACGATTACTCTATATTACTCTCTTTCACACACATGCCTCCCGTCGTTTATTATTTTGCACGTACAACATTTTTAGAACACCTCTCATAGACTCACGCATATGGAGGCGTTCGAGTTAAAAACTTTTTCCGTTTAATAAACGTACAGCGGTAGTTCAAATTCGTTCATTCGGACCGATTCGACAAAAAGCAACGAAATTCGCGGTTCACTCAACGACATCGGCGTGCCGTAGATTCGTCGATATGCGCGGATAATGGACCGATAATTATTTTCATCGGACGAATTCCGCATCGGCGAACAGCCGCTCGAGAAATTCAGCGTGAAATCCGTTTATAAAATGCCGCGTCGATCGGATTTTTCCGACGTTATCGAGTCGAAAATGTCTTACAACGATAAAGTGTATAAGGGTCGTGCGTAAGTCGGAGGCGGTATAAACATCAAACCTATTATCTTTTCGGTGTGAAAAGTTACAGTTTTCATAACTCCTGCTCACTCGATGTAAATGACGGATATCGTAGAAGTCAACTAGACCAATCATTAGTTTTCATCGTCGTTTTTTTTAACTTTTTTTGTAGCTGACTTTAGATGACGCGGTTTTTTTTTTTTTTTTGGGAGAGAATTTTATCGAGTATATTATTAGGTTGTTGTTCAACGTGCAGATGTTCCCATATAAATGTATATTATACGACTACCACACCTCTGCATATTAAAGTTTATTGGCCATAATGGCCGCATACAATTAACTCGAGCATGCATAATATTAATCCGGGTGAATCGAGATATTTTGTTTCAAACTATATTTTCGTCTTTCGAAAATTTACCTTAATCGGTTTTAAATATTTATAAATCGCACCTGTTACAAGTGCGTTTTGTCAAAAATTTATACCAGTATGTAGAGTTTTTTTTTAAAAATAATAAACTACACAATACTACATTACATTAACGCGCCATGTACAGTTTGCGTGTTTTACGATGTTGAAAAACACTGCGAAATAAAAAGTTTTTTTTTTTTATGGAGTTGCGATTCTTTGATATTTTCACTCGTTTAAACCGTTAACACAACCGAGATAATTTATATTATGTTGGTTACCTATGCGTTTTTGACTTGTGGTTTTATCTCTTTCGAATTCTGTGCTATTAAGTGCAAACATCCGTACATTTTGTGAAACGTAAACGACAGGTTTTTAGAGTATACATTCTATTTGTTTTTACGTTTTTGAAAACGTATTTTATTGAACACGATGGAATAAATTATAGTGGCGATAAAAAACAAGATTTAACATAAATTATGTTACTTATGCTTAACTGAACGACAATTTTTTAACTATTCGATTAAAAACTCGTTTTTAAATCTTCAACGAGATTGTCTACCAAACGAGTGTGAAGTTTTATTGAGCTATACAATGTATCTTGTCTTTGTGACACTACACTGCATTTTTAAAATTGTTTCCCTCGTTTCTTAAAACTATGATAGTCAAAAATAAATATATTTTCTAGAAATAAAATTAATAGTTATGATACACGTATTTGAAGTAACAATATTACTAAATATATATAATACTCAAATGACTAATCCGTTTTGCGATAACGTAACAGTTAAGGGAGTGGCCATTAAAATTCCTAGCTTCTGTCAATATTCCAAGTATGAAATTTCCAAATTTTGATCGAATCATTGTTTTAATCCGCAATCGTACCGATAATATTAGATGTAGGTCAAATTTTGATTAGTTTCACGGCCTGATAATTTTCGGACCGCGCGTATAATACAGTTTTATAGTAAAAACGGATTCGTGATCTCGTGTACCGAATAATACTTAATTCGATAATTATAACGACAACGATGCGTATTTTACAGAGAGTGCGTATAGTTTTATTTTAGCGTCCTTCATAGTCGAATATTATATCTACAAAAACGCAAAAATATATCATGCTAAAACAATGTACACGCTTGGACGGCTGTAAATTATTGGAAACACAAAACAACACACTATATCGTTACCAGAATGATTAATATTTGAATTTTATTAAAATATTATTAGGACCGTTCGAAGGCGACCGTCGGTGTTATTAATTAGTTATTATTTCACTCTTGTGTCCGAAAGCGTTTGAGCCCACGCTACACAAAGTTGACGTGTTCTTTTCTATTGATAACAGTCTGTTCGATTTGCTCGTGAGTTACAAGGCCGCGGATCGAGGGTTAAGCTTGTTTTTGTATTTTTATTGTCGCGATGGCGAAACAGGGCCGTGATTGTCACGGCACGAAATTACCGTTTTCAAAAAATTACCGATTTTTGAAATGACGATGATGGTGGTCGCTTGTATTAAGATGTTTAATTTGCATGAAATTTCGGGGGAAACAGCGAGCAATTTTATCAAGTCGAGATATTTGAAAAAAAAAAAAGGCTGTTTGAATTAGATTCCGTTTAGATTAAGCGCTATGCGGAATTTTGAAATGGATCCGAAAACAAGTCTTTGCGCACCAGCCGGTGTGCACTCGTAGTTTTTTAAGGTCTGATGTACGGCTCCGGTTCGCCATATTACCACGTGGTATTGAAATTTATTATTTTGAATAATGCGTTACAGCCTAAATGTTACAAAAAAATTCAAGTTTTCTTAAATTTTTTCTACCCACCCGGTATTTTACCGTTCAAATTAAACGATTCGTACATAGACGGTATAAAGCAGTATTTGGGACGCGCAAAGTGTTTGTTCTGATGTCGATTTAAAGAATTTTCCTTAGGTCTTATACGAAATCCGTAGCCAGAGGACGTCAATGGACATAATCGGTTTGAGCGGGTTTCATAGTTTGGTATGGGCTCGCCTTAAATATTAACGTACATAATATTATCTTCGAAGGTAATGAAAATATTATGTTTTGCCTTTATGGAAAACAACCACAAACATATACTGTTTTAGAATCAACACATTTAAACAAATATACATACTACACGAGGTAACTATATAAAAAAAAAAAAAAGAATTGTACGAGTTTTAAAATATCTCACAAACCATCCGATTCAATAACGGTCTCAAACCAGCCCACTAGAAAATTTCAATTTCAGATCTTCTAATCGCAGCGCTTGTATAATACAGTTTTCGTACGGTTTGATTTGCGCTCACGTCTTACCACGAACGATGTCGTAAAGCTTGTGTGGTATTAATAATTTTATTTATTTGTTATTTTTTTCTAGGCGTTAGAACGATGAGCGGCCTGTTGGTGGTGCCGCCGCCTCCGCACTTCATACACGCCGACTCGGCGAGGTCGGACGAACGCGGTTGCTGCGACGACCGCGAGGACCATCGCCGTGAGCAACCGACGCGTCAACAGCGGTCGTTGAGGTTCTCCAACATGGTGACCGCTTCGGCGGCGTTGGCCACGGTCGGCAAGCCGGCGGACCCGGTGACCGCGGCGGACGATTCGTCCACGCCGGTCGACAGCCTGGACGACGCGATAAACGCGCAGTCGGACAGCCGTTTGCCGCTAAACTTGCAACAGCTGCGCGAAAAGCTGTACGCTCGAGACGACGACGACCGCGACGACGAAAGCCGCAGCGGTTCGGGAAACGGGTGTCGCGGAGTGACGGAGCTCGAGGTGACGGAGACGACGGCCGAAGACGGCGGCGACTCGTCGGACGACGGCTGCGACGACGACGACTGCGACGACGACGACGACGACGACGACGACGACTGCGAGTACGCCACGCTTTCGGCTCGAAGCGTGTGCTCGGCCACCACGGCGGCCAACGACGACTTTGAGTACTTTGCCGCTGTGTGCGGCGACGGGCCGCCCGCAACGCCACCGCAGCCGGTGGTGCAGCAGGTGGACCGCGGCGACTCGTCATCCGCCGGCGGCGCGCCGTACCATCGGGCGCCCACCAGACGCGCCAGACACCACGAGCAGAGGCAGCAGCAGCATCACCACCACCACCGACACGGCCATCGCCATCAACCGACGCAGCACCAACAACAGCAGCACCATCGCGCGCAGCAACAGAACCGCCGGAAAACGCGGAGCGAGACGCCCGCGCAACCGTTGCCGCCCACCCCGCCGACGCCGCGCAGACCCAAGCCGCGTCTCACGTCCGTCCTGTCGGTCGACTCGCTGGTCGCGGCCCAAGCGGCCGCGGACGCCGCGTCCCATTCCCGTGCCGGCCAACACAAGCAACACGCGCGTCATCCGCACCCGTACGGCGGCGGCAGACACCGCGGCGGCTTCGGCGGCATAGCCGGCAGGCGTCTGGGCGCCGGGGAAGGCGTTCGCGGCCATCACGGCGGCAGCGTGCCAGACCTCAAACGGGTGTTCGTCACCGAATTCCTATGACGGGCGCTCTCTTCCACTCGGCCGCCATCGTAATTCGACACGTTCTTCTCGGATGGCACCGTCGGCCGCCACTCGTCGAGCAGTAAAATTCAGGCGATTCGACCATACGTGTTATGATGGAATTGAAAAAAACAACAGTCGTGTAAAAATTATCCGTTGTTTACAAACACGTTACACGCGTTTCCAGCTGTTGTATCGAGCCGATACAGTGGAAGTAAATTCGGAGGGTTGAATGTTTCGTAAAAACGAACGGGTGGTACCGTGCCCCGCGTTCCGAGCACTGGTACAGCACACGTATCGGCGTGTGGTAGATAGAAGCGCAGAAAAATGCCGTTTCTAACGAAAATCGGCCTTTTCAAACGAACATTTTATTTCGTAGCATCGTTCATATGTATAATATATATAAGAGCCGTTTCTCTGTCCGATAAACGCTCTCTACTTTCTAATTAGAAAGTCGATCCGAATGCTTTCGAGGAGCGCGAGAGTTTTTTCCGCGAGTCCTCTCCGAAATCCTTACAACCGCGGTGAACGATCGATAACGGTTGGGATTTTTTTGTTTCTTCGTTGAACACATGATATTGTTCCCCGTAATTTTCCTGGATTTCCGTTGAATTCGAACGTTGATTTCGGTTCTTGATTTCCATGCGTTCCGTACGTGCGATCCACGGTATGTATGTAAAGGTTAAGTTTCGTCTATTTGCGAATCGTCCGGAATTTTTAGGGGCGCATTCGGCCATATTGAAAACATAAATCGGTCTATACATACGACGTATATAGCGACCGACCGGAATAAAATATTATGTTATTTTAACCACACGGTCGATAAGTATCAAAAATGTATAGGTATTAATTTTGTATGATATTATATGTATATATTATATTGTATCAAGTGCAAAGTACTGAAGTAAGAAATAATAATATAAACATAATATTATATAGGTAACTTGATAACGTTAAAGGAAAAAAAAAAAAAATTGTACACCGAAGTGTTATTTTTACTAAATTGAGCGCTTGTATTATTTTTATTTTCAACAGTATTTGTGTTGTACAAATTGTACGCAATTAATATGTCGAACGTTAGTTTGGCGGCAACGTTTATTTCACTGTGAATCTAATGGGTAAACACTCAAAAGTGTAGTCAAGCATAGAATCACGATTGTTAAGGTGACTCGTATAGCGTGTTATTAATTTTAACCGTTCAATCGTTGTAAAATGCGATAATTTCTGATTTGGATTGATACCGCACATTTCAGCTCAAAGGGGATTGACTGCCAAATCACCGCGGGCTGCTCAAGAAAATATTTTTTAAGACCAAAAAAAAATGTAAAGTGTGCCCGAGAACCCGGAAAAGGATATATTATCGTAACTTTTTAAGTTATACGACGGTGGTGACAGTTCTTAGGATTATCACGTTTTCTCGCCATCTGGATAGAAGTTTTGGACGTCCGCAAAAACTGTTTTTTACTCGTCGTCGCCGCCGTCAAGACAGTCTAATATACATACACAGAACGGAGAATCCGTATAACGTTTTTTCCACATTACCTATGTTTATCTTACGTATAGTATCATTCGTATCGCTCATCGCTCACACATTTAACCCGAAATCTCGTCTTTCTGTACGTTGAATTATACTTTGCGTTCGTTTCGTCTTTTTTTTTTTTTCCATAACTCGTGTTTTTTATTTTTTCCTACGTGCGTCAAATCGATTCGCGCATTTTTTTAAGAAATCAACCGAAAACACGAACGTTCGTCGTACAAGCTATAAAATATAGAAAAAGTAACACGTATAGACGTATTCTCGTCGCCGCAACAATCACGTCAGAGTCAGTGTATAAAAACGTTTGTTTTCGTCGCGTGTTTCTTCTCAGTAACAGAGCCGAGTATTGTAATTTTATTTGTGTTTATTTTTTTTTAGATTAGAAATTTATTGTTTATTTTTTAACACTTGGTGCCAATTTATTTTACTGTTGCTACAAATATATACATGTTCGTGTTATAATAATATATTATAGGCTTGCATCTAAGTTAGTACTTAGTTATACACGCGTTTATATTTATTAGTTTGTTTTCGTTTACTTTATTTTTTCTACCTAGATTGTACATATTTTTTAGTCTTTAGTGATTAACGTTGATTATAATTATAATATACACTGCGTAATATTTTAAATTATATAAATTATATTATCAGACGTAGCAGCTCTGAGATATTAACCAGATTCGTTTGATATTAAAAAAATAACAAAAAAAAAAAATGTCTAATAAAGAAAAAAACAGTCGTAAAATTTGTAACTTTGTACACATTATTGGTTCCACCGTCCTGTTTTTTCAAACTTACGTTTCGTCCGTCATAAATAGTTACGAACGAATCGTCTGTACTCAGTAATGAGTAGGTAAATTAAACGATACAAATTTACTGTTCTTCGTACAGAGTGATGTCGTTACGATTGATGATGATGATGATGATGATAATATGTGATACGTCATTTTGTTTTGTCTAATACGCTAATTGCATTTGAACACGACTTGTAAAATAAAAACAATGAATAAAAAATATCAACAACAACATTGTTGGTACCTGCTAGGTACAAAAGCGAATTCGTGTAAAATTTCCGAATTGGTGTACGAGGGACTACCGTGTTTCGGTTTCCCGAATGAGTGTCTTTTTGAGAGATCTTTCGTATGAAAAAAAAAAAAAAAATCGAATGAATTCTGGAAAAAACTAAAAGCTTGTAGAGTTTGTCCGTGTTTTAATAAAGTTTATCGGCGTGATTTCGGTAAAAGGACTAGATTGTATTGGTAAATATAGATTTCTCGCACGTCGTCTTTATCGTGTAATACATTGTTCGTAGAACGGTGTCCGAACGATATTCAGTAATCGTCTCGAGGACGTGCTTAGTAGCATACGTTCTACTGTAATACTTAACAGTATGTTCTACTTAAGCGACATGTTTCCATTCGTACGTAAGCTGAATCGATTTCATGCGTAAAATTTTATGCGAATTTTCACGATTTTTATAATATTTGAAACAATGAAACTCAAAACGCAACGCAGTTTTAGTACGGCGAATACTCGTAGTATAGTAAAAATAGTTCAATGATTATCTTTTTGTGACGATTTACTATTACATCATTCACCGACCGCGATCTCGTCAATTTATTGATATTATTTAAGTGTCGATGAAAAATAGTTGAAAAAAGTGTATATGCCGCCTGCAAGAACCATATTGTTGTAGTATTTGACAATAAAGGGTGGTTTTATTATTTTAAATGTCTCAATCGCGCCGAAACAATTTGTTCATATTTTTCGAATGATTTTTCAGTCACTAAATTTGTTTAGTACATACAATTATTAAGTATTATTAAAATGAATAGATAGTTTAATAACAAGATATTTTTCTTTGATTTATAAAAAAAAAATTAAAGATGTTTATTTGTTAACTTGGAAAAAACGATATGTTCCACTAAACGAATTCGTATCGGATTCCACTAGAAAAACAATAATATATTACGTAATAATAAATATTTTGTCACAATTAATTTTCTTTTCTCGTTTCATCAGTTCATGACTTTTTCTATGTTACAGCGCCATCTATTTGTATAAATACAACACTACTTCCGTGCTGCATTTGGTAGATATAAATAGGTACTTTACATCACGAACTCAGAGATAGCGTCATCAGACTAAAACGTATTTAAATATTGTACAATGTAAAGTTATCGAAGATACAATATAATTATCGTATACTTCTTGCAGTACCAATTGTAATAATTCGCCACCAAAGTCCATAGAGAAATATATTATATTAACATTAAACATTTTGAAGATGCACATTTTGCCACTCATTGGATTTAAAAAGCGTAATTTTTTTTATTATTATTATTAAAAAGTGCCTTAAAAGTTTATAAACATAAAAGAAATAGTTATATAATTTGTTACATTATGAAAATATACGTTTTAATTTTAACCCTTTTACTAATATACGACAAAAATATCTCAATAAATAGGAAGGTAGGTTGGTTTACTTACAGTAAAAAAAAAAAAAAGTTGGAATAATGATATACTTTGAGATATTATTATGATACAATTACATCGCTGTAAAAAACTATCTTGTCATTTAGATACAATAAACATAAATATTTCACTGTACTTCGTTTCATACTTATTCAATAACATATTTTAATGCCGTTCAAATTACTCGAGACAAATGATTGAATCGTAATTTAATATGTAAATAGTAAAAATATAATAGCAAAGAAATAAAATATTTAAAATTGTATGGTGTTTCTTGCAGGTATTTTTCAGTGTTTTGGGTCACCGAATCAAAAGGTGCGATACGGATTAAATAATAACGATAAATACCAACTGTAAAAAAAAAAAAAAATAAGTAAAAAAATCAACCGTGGTTATCAAAATTTTTTAAAAATAACATATTGAAAAATATGTCTTAAAAGTCGTGTAAAAGTTTCGAATGGTACAATACGATTTTTAATATTTCAAAAAAATTCACACTGTTATCGAATCGTATATGACTTCTATATATACTCGTATTATATAGCTTGATAATTGTTGAAATCTTTTGAGAATTTTTCTTTTAGAGAATTAAGTAATTTTTACACTGATAGTTGGTTTTTTTTTTTTTTACAAAAATGAACACGACCAGGTCAAATATTATGACCTAATACTTTCAGGGCTCGCATTCATTATTGTTTTTGTTGAATTTTTTCAGTCTCTTTGTATTTTAATAGAAGTCCTTTTCTATTAATGTGTACTACTACTAGGTAATGAAAGCTTGGTGGATGTCGTCACACAGGACCCCGTTTAAAAATATTAATTGCTGATCGTTATCTCAATAAACGGCAAACGGGATCTGAATAATCAACTAGGAAACGGTTGAAAAAGAAAAATAGGTCACGCGAAGAAAGACGTGTTGGGGGGGGTGGAAGTGAGTTTGAATAATGATAGTAGCATAACTCACATAGGTAAATAAAGCACGCATAGTTTACATACTCGCTATAGAGTGTTTATGAAAAATATCATTTGAAATATTAATACTGTATTATGTAGGTTAGTGTCGTTAGCGAGAAAGGAAGAAACACAGAGAAGGTGGATAAAGAAACGCATAAAGATTGAACGCGCCGCGTGTGGGATGGGGAAAGGGGTTTCTTGAAGACGACAGAAGTTCAAACAACGTGTTTAGAGGATTATAGGAATACCAATTTAGTATTTTGGTACACCTATTTTTATTACGCACCTATTTTGTTTGTCTATTTAAGTTCTCAAGAAAAAAATTTCGGTTACACACGTACCTATACTGCTTAGTTCCAGCAACAAATCGCTCGCTCTGCTTTACTGGAATGTTCATCGACAATTGTTTACCAGTGGCGTAAATAGATGAAAACGCTATGGTACAAGTTTTCTGTAAGCATGTGTTGTAAAATGTTGGTTACTTTACTTTGTGCATGACGTGAGAAAAGATGTCCCGCGCTAAGCAAAAAGTATGACCAAATCACAGGTGGTAATGCTTGCCTCTTAATTTAAAAACATTTTCATTACTATTTATTTTACCTAATTGTACACTAAAAGGTCATTGTTATAGTTTGTAATTCCTACCGAATATTACTACTTACGTTTTATAATATTTTTCTTCTTATTGTTATTATTTACCTATTAAGTTTATTGATTGGGATTTTGAATGGGGATAGTTTGAACTCCCACCCCTCCCATACCTACGTCCCTGTCAACGGCAAATCGGCAGAGACTGCAAATTAGGTTGTCAAATCTTGGTAAAAATGTCTATAAATAAAAAATTTTCAAACCTATGTTCGAAAATTTGTAAACAACATTAGAAACACATATATTTTAGGTTGTACTTAGGTTTTAAGAGCCTCAAAATCGATAAATGCAAAAAAGTGAAAAATTGTAATAGGTCAAAGTTGTGTAAATATTGTTACAAAATTGTCAAAATTGGGCATTGGTTATCAGCCGTCTCAACAATGCGTGCATATACACTGCAATAACTAAATTTAATGATTTGAAACAGAACATTTTCGGTTGTTAATATGTTTGGTCCCTTATTTAAAAATTGATGAAATATCACACGTCGGAACTCCCATAATATCGCCCGTAAAATTATTCAACTTTTCTAAGTCTAATCATTTCATAACGTGTGATAACTCCGATAGTTTCAAGTCTTTTGGTTCAATATTGTGATTCGTGAGAGGTATCGCATAAGATTAGTTAAAAACTAATTTTCCGTAAATTTTACAATGTTAACCTATTTTTCGGGTAGTATATTAACTGTGGTTTTTCGAGAACTAAAATCTCGGTATGAGTGTTGTGTTAGAGAATCAAGCAATTTGCAACTGTTGTTGTGGTTTCAGGATGTTTGAAAAAAAAATTAAAAAAAAAAAAAAAAAAAAAACATAAACAACACATTTTTCGTTGCATTATAAGAATCTTAATTATTAAGATTTTTACAATCGACTAATAGCATAAAAACATGTAAAATAAAATGTGTTATTTACCAAGTATAACAACGGTGATTTTAAGTAAGCAGAGTAAATAATCAGAACACGTTGTTTTTTACATCATTAACATGTGAATAATTTTCCTTTGATTGTATACATTTATTCATTGTAACATGTAAGCATTGACTTTATACAGATGCGCCACTATATGGTCGGTTTTATTTTATGAAACTATACAAAATGGTTTTTGTAAACTAAACTTTAATAACAGTATCTTGAAAAAGCCGTCTAAATAATATGTTAATGTTTTTAAATGACATTATTTTATGAAATCTTTTAGATACTGAGCGGAGTAGGCTTTAATGACGCGTATGAATTTCAGGTCTATTACACTAACAAATTAACCTCAAAATTTGTGTTTAAATTTTTTAAAGGGTTGACTGCGGACTACGGAGAGATATGTTTTTTAGCATAAATAGGAGACTGCGGCATATCCCGAGTTTCGGAAAAGTATATCATCTGTAGAGCGATAAAAAATATATCCGAGGTCAATTGAAATATTTAAAAAAATCGGTTAGATGGAAGACGAAATCGCTTCATATAGACAGAGATAGTTAACTACAAATCTATTTCTGATTAAACTGAATTCGTAGTGGGCACACGGTACAAACTTTTTTTTCCAAATAACATGGTTTCTGTTGTACACTCACAAGTAGGAAAGTGCGTCATCAGTTATACATCAAAAAAATATTTTAACTGTGTTTTATCATGCATATTGATTATATTACTTATGAGATACTACTTACGTCTCACACATTTTTTTTTATGATTTTAATGTTTCTCAAAACTCAATACATTGAAAAATGCATCTTAAACCCTGGATACTAGCATCTAGATTATTTCCGTCAAAATTGCCACACTTTTGTCTGACTTTGTGGCCTTGTGCGAGAAGCGAAGAGACAAATAATACAATCCTAAACAATTGTTTAATCATTATACCGATAAAGACTTTTTTTGGTTTTTAAAATTCCTAATGGCCAAAAACGGCAAGTTGTGAAGCACACCCACAAATGACCCAAGTCTGTGACACTAACCTTAACCGTCTCGAGGGCACACGCTAGGGGAGGTTGGCACTTCTTATGTTCTAGTGTGTAAGTCATACGAATACCGAATTTAGCCGGAGATTCATAATGGAACTTACAAAATTTGCACTGTCAGTACCTACAATAAGTCGAAGTATACAAACAATCAGGAAATCAATATTATTATTTAGAAATATAATACAATTATTTTTTCATTAATCAAAAAATAATATGGAAGTTTCATGTTAATAATTTAGTCGCGATTTTAATCATGTGATATTTATCACTGTAAAAATCTTCACTATTATGGTAACCACAAAATAAAAAAAAAACAAAAATTAGGTATAATTTATCTAGTTACGGCTTTATTGTGTACTTCAATTTAACATATTAAGTATGGCTTTATTGGTCTGATGTATCTAATCATCGATGTTGACATCAAACATATTATAATAGTATACAATAATTAAAAAAAAAAAAAAAAACACATTTCGTTTTACGGTCAAATTGCATTTTGGAATATAACATACACGTTAAGTGTAATAAAAATTATTGATAAATATTACGTTGACGAAAACTAGGACACAGATGGTTACAATACGAAAAATTTGAAAAAAATAAGGATTTCGGTGAGACCATAACAATGACATTTTTTCTGTGGCTGTAACTTGTTTTGTACCTACCTACTGATATTGCAAAATATACCCTTTTTTTTTACCCGTTTTTAGTACTTATTCCTCATCCAAAATCCATGGACAAAATTATGGTGCATTTAGAGAAAAAAAAAAATGTTTCATTTCTATTTTCGAAATAGGCTTTTATATTATCTAAATGTAACGCATTTTTAGTAATAAATAAAACTGGTTGGTATTGTTTTTAATTTCATGTTTCTATGTTCGCAATACAATTATTGATAATTTTACCCTCACCGAGTAAATTTTTTAAAAATTCTATGTCCAAATGGAAAAAAATTTATAATTTAGAGATTATGATGATAACAATTTTAAAAATGGTACATCCAGGTAACATTAAAAAGAAAGAAAATATTATTTCATTATAGTTTCAGTTAAAAAATGTTGAATCAAATTTTACCCGACTTGAAGTCACTTAAAGTCACCAAAATAACGAAACCAGCCGAGGGTCGATAACTTATTTCACTACACGAAAAATAAAGTTTTCAATTTAACATTAATAAACTTTATTTTTTTTATTTTAGAACTTGTAACCCAACACAAAATGTATTTAACTATGAGTACAACTAGTGCTACGTAGCTATAACAATTGTATTGACACTGTAAATAGACTTTTGACATTCACCTGTGTTACAAACTTACTATAATCTAATTTTCAGTCATTTAAAATTTAGGAACGCTGTTCGCCAGTTGTATGTTCGATTAGTTGAAATAAAAGGCTAAAATGGTTTCCAATAAAATTTTTGTAATAATTACTTTAATAGTTTTCCAGTCTTTTACCAGGGCGACGGCGACGGATACAAGTAAGTACCACAAACTAATATTTCTACTTCACGATGAAGCAATTTATGAGTCTAATCATATTATTATCTCGGGTGTATTATGTTTTTTCATTTCTTTTCTTTTCTTACCATCTCACTCTCGATTAAAATCTTCTCCTCTACTCCCAAGCTCCTTCTAATATCTTCTTTATTATTAATTTTTTAACTTCACTGGCTTTCTGATTTAATTTATTTTATTATAAATCTGTACATTTTCCATATGTTTTTACTTAAAGGTTTTTTTGAAAAACAATCAAATTATAATAACAATAAAATTGTGTTGGTTACAAATTACCCATGACCCTTCAAAAAAAAAAAAAAAAACACAAACAAACAACTTCGTCAAAAAATGTTTGCCCTAATTTTTATCGTTTTGAGCACTTATAATTTTTTGGTTGTTCAAAATGTTTTATAAGTCAATTGTATTATATTTTATCAAGAATATAAGTTAAGTTACCAGAAATTATGTCACAGTTAAAAATCGGAATATTTTTCTAGAAATTTTACGTAAAAAAAAAAAAAAAAAAACTTCTCTGTAATAAATATTATAGCTTCTTTGCTTCGTTTAGAATTTTAAGTAATCCAATAAAATAAAATATATATTTTAACGTTATGTTATATAATATATTTAAATTTAAATAATTCGTTATCCTTTAGAATACTCTTTATGTTTGGGTAAGTATTTTGTTAATATGATTTAAACAGAAAATTTCGTACAGACAGAAATAATAATTATTCGACCATTTTTTTACTGATTGCGGGTGCAATATTTCCATTGGATAAACTTTATGCGCAATAAATTGATATTTACATATTTTATATGTTTGTGGTTAGACGTCAATAGTTGTTTAAATTTAAAAATTGCTGAAACCTAAAAAAAATCATTAAGATAACAATAAAAAAAAAAACAAATTTATTATGATTGTTAAATTTGTATTTACTAACCTAACCTATCGTAATCTATCCTTACTTTACGTAATTATAAAACTAAAATGTAGTACCCAAATAAAAAAAAACTTTTTAGAATATTTATCGATGTACTATAGAGAATAAAAGTTAATTTTGTAAAGTTTGAATTACGTTTAGTTTTTAGTTTTCTAAAAGAAGTGAAAGTGGGTTTTTTGTATAAGAGGCTTTGGCCCTTAGTCCTACCGAGGCCCACTGTTTATAAAAGCATATTTCAAGTGATCTTATATCACTTGTGAGATTCTAACTAGTTCATAGACGTCTCATTTGTTGAAATCGGTGTGTTAGAGACTAAAGTATACCAACAAAAATTGAAAACAGTTAATAGCGTGCATATAATATAATGATGTAAAGATGTCAACTTATTAGTTGTGATTTTGAAATGTTTTTCAAGAATCTATGCGACGACATTGTCGCAGTAAGTACTTATATTCCATAATATTTTACTTAATATTCATATTAATAATCATTTTACTCATCAATCTATGCCATACATCATACAAGCAACAGTAACGAAAATTATTACTATACAAATTAATCATAGAAAATGTCAATAAACAACTTAATAAAATATTTATAAGAATGTTACACTTGAAGACTTGTATGATTTTTAAAAGTTGTTAATTTTAGCACGCAATAATAGTATGGTTCTTGTAAACTAATTTCCAAACGTTGAATCCATCCAAGACTGCAATAATATCATTTTAAGGGTCTTTGATTGTGTAAAGGGGAACTGAAAGATTATGGTTTGTTTGGGAATCGTCTGTACCTACTGTGAAGCTAACTCATGTAAAAATCCCGTATTATTTTTTCGAAACTCTTGGACTCGATTTTTGGTTCGGCTGTTTTGAAAATTGGCTTTCCATTTCTAAGATTTCGACTATGTACACTTATTTTTCATACTAAAAACGGTACTTAATAGGATTTATGTTTTTATGTAAACAAATAATTTTCATTTTATTTATTTATAATAAACCACACTACACTATATGGTTATATGGTATATGGTCTGTGAATAAGAATTTATACGAATTGTAGTGAAATTGATGTTATTTTTAGGTAATAAGTCGCCCATTCCAGTTATTGATTGTGTTAAAGCGGCTTTTCTTTACTGGTGTGAGTTAAATTAATTTATAACTAAGAACGGAAAAAAAGAAATGGAGTCCATTCTAGGTGGGGTGTAAAGTTAGTTGGAGAACCAACTACGCTTTGGAGTTGGTCACTGCTTTGAGTGGGGCGTTGATTTGAATTGGTTCGGTAATGTAATACGCCCTGAAATAAAAATAAATTTACCATAAAGCAATATTACCATTATTAATAATGTACACTAGGTATAATGTACCTATCTACTACCCATATAGAACACGTGTTTGGTTCGAGTCTAAAATGTTAAAAGTGCACTTGTTTGTTAAATACACACGAAAAATAGCAATTACCTATATAAAAATTTTATTTTGGTAAAGAATCGTGTTTTATACTTGATATTTTAAAATTTTAAATAGTAAATCATATTGTGTTTTTACAAGAGTTTTTACAAAGTTTTATACGCAAAAAATATATCAGTTGTTACTAAAAAAAAAAAAGTTAGGTACCTCTATACTCTATACTCTATAGTTATCAAAACATTTTAAAATAAGTAATAACAATCAACGATATGTATTTAAACGTCTATAAACTAATATTTGCTCTTTGGCTTGTATAGCTGCTATGACATGCCCATATTGATTGTTCGTTATTTTAGTAGTGTTGCTATATGTTACTATGTAATGCTAAACCATATTCAAAATAGTAATCCACTCAGAAGTGTGACCTACCATACATCACAGCATAACATTACTTTTACCTAATTATTCTTATCACTTTATTGTATGAACCAACATTTTATTTGGATCACTATTAATAGATTAGATCCCTTCATTTACCTGAAAAAACAAAATTTAAAACTAACTCGTATGTCTACAACAACATTTAAAAAAAAATAATTTATATTAATTTTTTTGATACGAATGAACAATATCTAACCTATGTACCAAATAGAAGTGATTTAATTACATATCTGAAAATGTATTATATGTAGAGATCAGAGTAAATTTATAAACAGAATAAGTGCTTAGAAAAACATCATTATAAAATCAATAAATTGCTATACTTTTTACATTTTCTATACTGTATCCAAAAAAAAAAAAAAAAATAAAGGAAAGAAAAAAAAATTTTATGTTATAAGAACAGCTATGCTTATTATTACCAAATGAAAATTTATAGAGTTTTGCATAATGCAATAAAAAATTATATAAATTATTATAAATCCTTATTATTAGTGTTTGTTTAAATGAATTTTTTTAGCGACTGGCCAAAGTAAAATATTTTTTATATATAATTTTATTCATTTAAACTATACTAGACCATGCCAATTATTTCCACATGATAAATATGAAATTTTCTACAACTATAAATAAAATTATATATTATTATATTTTGGTTTAATTATAATTATTATTTGTTTGAATATTATTTTAAAGCAATTCTCAATGGTAAAGCATTTTTAATATTATATTAAAATTTTAAATCATATACTTTATAAATGAATAAATTTTTTTCTATTTAATGTTCAATATTTATTCTCTTGTTTGATTTTTTTGATGATATATCTAATTTATCAGTACGTGGCGACTTATATTGATCATCAAGAAATATTAGTACATTAATTATCAACAAAATAAATTTTGGTGTCTGTTGGATTTGTGTAGGCATAATAATGGCATATCAAAATAAACTATAAATTATAATTTAAGTCACAGTAGAATAAAATTATTATTAAACTAGATATGGCATCAGCTACATCTACGAACTAAGTATTGTAAAAATTTTTTTTTAATAATTTATACGTTTAAAATTTTTTTTTTAGAACCGGAGTGTTTTGAGCGAGGTAAATTTAAAAGTACATAAATATACGATAATTTCCAAAGGAAATTTCTTTTTAGTACATTTTTTTCTCATTACCTGGTAATCATGCAAGGTAATTAAAAAGAAAGGGAGTACATTTTAACAGTGCATTCAGAAAAAAGAAATAAAAGGTTAATTATAGGAAACTGAGTAAATTTTATGAGAGGAATGAAAGAAAGTGAATTCATTTTAAGACAGGCATCGTATTTTAAGAACGAAATTAAAAAAAGAAAGCGAGAAGATTCTAGATTGGGTGAGAAATTTTTTGGAGTTTGTAGTGATTATGCTGGGGAGTGGGTCACTTTTTTCAACTTTGGAAAGATTTCAAGAATGAGGAATGCTTGATTGAATGTGAAGACTAAATGTAAATATCTATATTTATACGTTATACCTACACTCTGTAGAGTGTCGCATTTATCTGCGTCACAACTTTCTCTCTTTTTCTTTTAAGACAATAATTTTATACAATTTATAAAACTTTTATAGACGATTATAAAAATAGCAACGACTATATTTTTGAAAATTGTAAACTATTATTTATTTTTGAAAATAAATTATTGTCTATCTGAACTTAGCAAATGAGAAAAATCCTACAAGATGGTTAAGAACACCGACGTAAAGACAAACACTGAAAGAGCTGCATAACAACTAGCCACAAAAAATTAATTATATTTTAGGCTCCCCAAGTATTGAAAATAGGGGTTCACTTATGTTTAACTATACTCTGGCACCGAACAAAACTGTACTTGTCTCCGAAGTTTCACATCTCAATTTCGACGTTTTATGTCTACAGGGTATTCCGTGATACCTCATTATGTTTTTTAAAATTTTTTATGCAAATCGTTATTGAATTTGTTTCGGAAACCTATAAATGTTAGCAAATAATTAAAAAAATTTTTTGAGGTGTATTTAAACTTATAGTTTTGATTAGATACTTATTAAAGCAATTACAATCCAAGAGTTATTAAAAATACATTAACTATTTCCTGTTTTTAAATATTTCAATTTTAGTAGCTGATAATTCTCAGCAAGGTACATTTTTTATTATAATTTTTATTTAAATTACTTTCCATAAATAAACACAATAGTTAATATTTTAAATTATAACATTAATACTCTTGTTTATGATTTTTGTTGATGATAATTTTAATTTATGGGTGCACGGGCACCTGTAAACAAATATTAATCAAATTTTATGAGGTTTTAATGGTAAAATTATTTTGAATAGATACCTATTAATGCAACTACGATCCTAGAATTATTAATAATATCATAATTAATCCATGTTTAAATATTCCGATTTAAGTAGCTGTAAGTTCTCGGCAAGGTGAATTAAAAAAATTTGCATTTTACGTTAATTTTAATTTTTTTTAAACTCTTTATGTCACTAAATTTTTTCAAGGGAATAAGTAAAA